>BSBK01001770.1:220000-371582 GCA_027943335.1 Chamaecyparis obtusa
ATTCAATACTAATGTAGATTGGGCATCGCAGGGCTATCATGATTGTGGGTACTTTAGATGGGTCGATGACAACCCATCTACATCTATTCGCCCATCTCTAGTTATCCACGATCCAGACATCCACCCATCTCCACTCATCCACAATCCAGGATTTGAGTGCAATAGTTGTCAAGCTAGGACAAACGAAATTAAATTTTCACACATCTACTTATATTGCTATAAAATAATGTGCTATAACCCTACAACAGCTCAAGCAACTAAAAATAGGTCCAAAATCCAAGGTAATATAATTTGGTTGTGAGACACCTGCCTATAAATTTTAGACCTTATAAACTTTACAAAATATCCTTAAAGAGTGAAAATCTTAGTAGAAAATATTGCAAGGTTACATATAGAAATGTTCATAACACACTTACCTTTTACGAATCTAATATTGTGTCACTAAATAGGACTGTATACATAAGAGGCATTCAAGTTTTTATGAAATGAGATTTTCTTAGCCAACACAAACTTAGCTTAAGACAGATTCCTTCTATTACAAAGCATCTCTCTACTTCATACCTCCATATTCCTGCTAGCAATTTCGTCCATTTGTTGAAGATGTTACTGCCTCCCGTGCTCATCTTCCTTGAATCAAAGATGAAGCTTGACCACTGAGCAAATACACCGATTCTGCAAATGCCTCAATTGTTTTTGAAATTCTAAAGCTTCAGCCCTATATGTTGTTGTTGCTTCCCTGCCATGCAAGAAAAACAAGACAAAATAATTAATATGCATTAAGCTAGTGACACAGCTAAGTATGAAAAATGCTCCAAGTTATGATAAAATTGTAAAAATAATTTAAACTTCAAAATTCTACGTCTCTAACAAAGAGCCACAATGCAATGATGGTTGTATATAAATTTTCATGCAAACTAGTTCATTCAGAGTGGTAAAATATGATTGCATCCACATTAGTTAAACTACCTACAGTTTTTGAAATCTATGCTAGATCGATCATCTTGACTTTTTTGGAGAAATTTTTGCTTCAGTTCTGAAAATAAGACTCAAATAACAAGTTCTGTACAAAATTTGAGACATTACTAATTGAGGACAATGTGTATTTTTATGGCACTGAAAGTTTGTGTCTTACAGGCAATGTGCAAGACTATTTATCAAAATGGTTTTATGAAAGCTCCAGGCTATATATGTTATAGTGGAGAAAGTTCAATATGTTCCAAACTTCCAACAAAATAATCAGATGCAATATTTCTTTAGTGTTAGTAATTTATAGTAGCTCCAATGGCATCCAAGACCTTAAAAAATAAAAGAAATTTTTAAAATTAATATCACTAGAATACTTCCATTTTCACACACCAGCCTTTGCATTATTGCTTGTTTTTTTTAGGTATGCACCTTATTTTTATTGGCATATAGAAAGGCTAAACAACCAACAAGGATGAAGTATCAAAGCCACAAACTCTAGCCACTGGAACTTCTAACTTCATCGTGACTACATATCAACTATCAGATACACCAATGACCCAATTATATTTAACATTTATGAAAATCAAATTAATTTGGAATTGAATACTAAGCACAATTCCATTAGGAACATGATAACATATTCTTAAGAAATAATGCTCTACAATAAAAGTGGCTATTTCTGCACCAAACACTCTAGTAATAGGGGTCTCATGACTAAACTGAACAAGAGAGCTTACATCTGAATGTGTGAAATATCTAGAGTTTCATGTGTGAAGTCTGATAGAAGCTCTTTATAACAGGAAAGAAAAAGGTAATAGCAATTAACCAATCAACAATACACAAAAATCAGAAAATAGCAATTATCAAATCATAAACTTATAAAGAAATCAAATGATCAGAAAGAATAGAGTGCTCTATTTATTATTGAAGGCTCTATTTCCTTTACAACTTGCATACCACCAAGAAATAATCTCAATATTAAAACCTTGGTGCCTAGAGATTGACGATGGTGAAAACTACATTTTACTAATTGTACCGTTAATTTTCTTTATTCGAATTAAGTCTAACGAGCTAAAGGAAGCTATTAGAGCATGAATCTATGTTTTAGTTACAATAATCCATGCAAGCAATTTATTATGCAAACAAAGTGACTAAAATAAGACTACTATTTGATTGGTCATTTCCATTTTTGTCAGTGGTTTTTCGATCTGGGTGAAAAAAGAAATTCCCATAATTAGTCTCTCATCCAAGGTGAGCGGTATACCTTGCCTAGAATAGTAGGGCATTCAGGTAAAGGAAACAATTGGATTTGGAAAAATTAGGTTTCTTAATGCATGGCGATCTCTCTCTGGTTAATGACCATCTATCTTTTGAATCAAGTTGATTAGGTTAATATCTAAATGCACAAATAGTAGATATTCTAAGATGGTCCTGGATAGAATTAAAAAAATAAATTATTTAATACATTGCTAATGAACCACATTAATGCTTTTTTCCTTCAACAAATGAGGACAGTCACTCTAAAGACAACATGATAATGTACACTCATTGTAAGGACAGTCACAAATGAGGACATCTCACAGTGACTGTCCCTTGTGTGATTGCCACTTGAATGTATTGCTATTCAGCCACATTAATGCTTTTCTTCTTCAACAAATGAGGACAGTCACTCTAAAGACAACATGATAATGTACACTCACTGTAAGGATAGTCACAAATGAGGACATCTCACAGTGACTGTCCCTTGTGTGATTGCCACTTGAATGTATTGCTATTCATTAAAAAAAAGATTGTTAGAGCATTAAAAAAAAAGATTGTTAGAGCATGTATTGTCAATGATTATGATCATTCCTATATATATTCAGTGGAAAACACAAGTGGGGAATGGAACATGTGATCTACCTGAACCACTTGCAGTACCGGCCTCATCATGGGAATGGGGTTCAAAATTGCGCAAATAACTCTATAAAGACAATGCATCCATATTTTAATTAATGTCATAAAAGAGCATAACATAAAAACCATTATTGAACTCTTGTAATAATTAAAAATTTCATTAATACTTACTTTAAAGTTTTCAGAAGTGCGCAACAACTCAGCTGCCCTGTCTTTTATTTCCTGAGTCTGAGGATGTATGGATACCAAACGTAGAAGTTCTTTCCCAATTTTCTTTAGCAGCTTTTTAATGGAACCGATCGGGTCATCGGTCTCTGCTAAATCAATAAAAAAAGGGTCCACAAGGGGAGACTCTTGAGGGACTGCAGGTTGCTTTCCCTCTCTCCGACCACCGGCCCTCTGTGACAACAATAGTATTAGTATTATCAAAATTACTCCAAAATAATGAAGAAAATAACATTAAAAAAAATAACATTTTGCTTCTATCTAGTTTGCACAATTACAATGAGTTTTACCTGCTCATGTGTAGATGAGCTAGGAATATCGTCACCATCACCTTCGGGCGGTTGCTCCATATTGTGCCCCTGTGTCAAAGATCAAGTATAAAAATGTTAGCCAAAAATTTAATAACTAAATGGTATGTTGGAGTCATTGATTAGAAGTTGGTTTAATAGTATGTACCACCCCCATGATAGTAGCCTCGTTTGTATCTATGCGGTTCAAATTGTAATCAATAAGCAACTCTTCCCCTGCACATATTGATTTTATCGCACAGATGAATACACGATTTCCCTCGCGCACCTCAAATATGCAATTGGGTTGCTTTATAGTTGACCCAGGTCGTGTACTATTTATAAAACCTGCAATATTCCCTGTTGCTTTTGGCCTTCCATCAATGTATATAGCCACACTTTTACTTTGATTATTGTCTTGCTGTTGTATATAATTTGCCGAGAGTGCATACCTAGGCATACTTTTTTTATATTGAACAATATGCATCCAACTTTTGTAATCGTAACATGGTCCAACATACTCCATCAATTCAGAAACTTTGTTGTAAGACATCTTTATGCCATCCATAGAAAATAGGCCCAAACCATGTAATGATGATGGTGCTATGCGATATATCCTCTCATTAACACAAAAATCAGTGTTTATTGGAGGAAGTTCCTTGGGTACCCAATGTTTCTATAGATGTTGGTACCTCAAGGGCACCTCGATGTCTCCTTTCATCTCATCATCATAAGAACATGACCCCCCTTGAGCAAGGAAAAATTTCATGTGTTTATTGAATTTCCTTCTAGTCCTTTGACCTCTAGTTAATCTCCCTATTCTAGATAAACTGCATGTCTCACTTTCCTCTTCTATTCCTATATTTCCCTCACTCGAGGATGACATTTCTGACAAATACCTATTTGCTGGTACCTGCAAATGGGAGAGATCTTAGAAGACATCAATCTTACTATTGATAAGTGTATTAAATAGACTTTCTATAAGGTGTATTGACTTATACCTGTCGATCCATGAGACTGTGCGGGATGCTCTTGAAAGGGGTTCAATTTCCTGCAAATGTAATTCAATTATCGTGATCATAATCACATCATAATCATAATCACATCCATCATAAGCATCACATAAAAATTAAAAACATTAAAACGTACACATTATAACACTTAAATCAGGCTCACATTATAAGCCTACTAGGGAAGTAGGCCTACTGAAGGGCTAAAACTGGGTTTTTGTATCAGCTGATGAGTTGAGGGCTTAGTAACCTTGGGGACATGCTATTTGAAGTTGTTTGATGTGTGTGGTGGAGGTGGAGGAAACACCTAGTTAAGGTGAAGTCAAGTTTGGAGCCTATTGAGGCATTGTGAGCATTTGATAGTTTGTTGATTAGATTGCTTGGATGAATCCATTGGATGGATTGAGGGACATTGGGATTATTCCAAAGATGTAGAATGCTAAGGTGGCATAAGGATTTGGTGTGCACTCTGATAGGTTATGGAGTTGGCTTGGATCAAGGAGAGTGATCTTATGAAGATGCTTGGTTGGTGTTGTGAGAACACTTACAAATGCTTTTGACCTGAAAGAAAATAAGGCTCAATATATTCATGCATCAATATGTGTTTTAAATAGTTTTATTTAATTAATTTAGATTAATAGTTAATTTAGATTAGCAGTATTCTATTTGTAGTTGAAACTTGTAGCTTTTAAATAGATAATGAATAAACTATGTAACCATTTAAGACAAATATATTTCTATCAAGAAATGAATATTAAATACATTAAGGATTGATGGCATACCTTTAAATTTCATCATCATCATCCTCATCATCATCATCATCATCATCATCATCATCATCATCATCATCATCATCATCATCATCATCATCCTCGTCATCATCGTCATCATCGTCGTCGTCGTCGTCGTCGTCGTTGTCGTTGTCGTCATCATCAACATCATCATCATCAACATCAACATCATCTTCATCATCATCATCAGTAGCAGCATCATCGTCATCATCATCTTCTTCTTCTTCATGAAAATTTGTCTCAGGAACATCATCCAATAATTGTCGATCGTGATCATCATCTACATCATCTTCTACTTCTTCGGTATCTTCTTCTTCCATCGCATTATACTTTATCGGCCTTCCTCTCGGTTCATGTCTAACAACAAATGACCAACCCGGTTTATGTGAAACCTCTGAGTAAAATACCTGCTCTTATTGGCTTGGAAGAACATAGGGCTCATCCCTAACTGGCTCAAACGACCTTGTATTAACCATTGTAAATCCATTATCATGTTCAATAACAGTTCTATTAAGATCATTTGGATTAAGTCGTAGCCTGTACCATTTGACAACGAAGAGTACTAATTTGAAGGAACTAAAGTCGCACTCAAGTATATCATCCAAAATGCCATAGTATTGATTTTTAGACTCTTGAGGATCTAAGTCATTTCTAGATGAAATATTAGTCACTTGAAAGACTGTAGTTATTCCAGAATCGCAAGTTTTATTCGTGTCATCCAACACTTTGACGCAAAATTTTTGACCATTACAAAACATACCCTTGTGGTGTTTAACCTGCAATAATATGTGAAACATGTCAAAATTATTATATCGTGAGTTGATAAACATACCGGTGATTAATAATTTTGTACGTACCTGGAAATCTCTTAAACCATATGCTAAATCTATTTCCCTTTGCGTAACATTAGAATCTCCATTACGATGAGCTTCTTTAACCAATGAAGATACACCTTCCCATGTTAATGTGTGACCAGAATGTTAACATCGTTCAATCCATACCGTCATCCAATCAAGATTGTTTGCAATATACAAATGTAGTGCATCCCACTCTCGAGCAACTGTACAAAAAAAAAATAGACGACTTACAACCAATTTATTTTGAAGATTAAGAAATAATTTATTACAATAACATCTTATAATTTATTACCTATCACTTTCCTCAATCTACCTTTCCCCATCAAGTACTCCCCTTTGAATTTTTTAAAAGGGTCGAGATCCCAAATGCGATCTACATGGATATTTGAAGCAAACTTAGGAAGATATTCAGTAATGTACACCATAGTCTGGTATACCATGTATCCCTCTACCATAGAACCCTCAGGATGTGCTCTTTGTCGAACCAAAGCCTTCAAAGATTTCAAGTGCCTCTCAACCATCCACATTGACCTAGTGTGTGCAGGTCCACACAATTCAATCTCCTCAACTTGGTGTATGAGGTAGTGTTCTTGTGCATTGAAAAAAGTTGGAGGTAGACACTTTTGCATTTCACACAGTAAATGAGGAATTCTTCTCTTCCAATAGTTTATATCTTCTTTATGTATTTCTTTAGATGACAACCACCTACATTAAGAGATTCAAGTCACAAAAAATATATAAATACGAGACTTTACAAAATAATATACAATAGATTACATAGCAAGAAAAACAAATCACGAATATAATAAATATATACAACAAATTGAATAGATATTACTGCTTACCTCATGTATTTTCCAAGATCATATATCACTTGTTTGATGTTATTGTTGAAGTGCTCTGGGAGAGATAGAGGTAGCACGTACTGCAGTAATTATAAACCAATCATTTCATTATTTTCTAACATAACATAATGAATAGTACACGTAGTTTATGAATATATTGTAAATACAGAAGAACATAACTTACCTTGATGAAAGTATGCCAATCATGCGTTTTGAGCCCTGGCCCAAATTCACTTTTCTTTGATATGAGATTGCTTATGTTCGCAGCAAATCCTGTGGGAAATCAAATTTTTCGTATGACTTCTTTTATGGCATCACTTTGCTGCTCCGTTAACAACCAAGGAAGGGCACTTATATTAATTTGATCTCTATTGCTATTTGAGTGAATGAAATTCTTCAGTGCATGATTGGATTCATGAATGTCATTACAAATTTTGACAATTTTTTCTTTGTCACGCCTTCCATCCAGTATTTTCCACAATGTCTCTGTTATATTCTTTCCAATATGTATAAAATCAAACAAATGCACAATTTGTAGGTCCTCGTAGTAGGGCAACCTACTAAATTGTCTGGGATAGCTTTTTAGTCCCTTTGGAAGGTTGTCAGTAGTGCCTTGACGACCTTCACGATCATCAATTACATAATTAGTAAACAAAAATCACAATAGAAATATATAAATTACAAACATAAACCATTAGGTGGAACGACATTACCTCAATGATTAATTCTATTATATTCCAACTTCCATAGGCGAGGTGTCATTCTTCATGGCTTTGATGTAGTCTCTTATTTCCCATTGAAAAGATGTTTTTCCATACTTCGATACTTATGATTCCTGTGGAGGAAGTGTCTGTACTCATCAAACACCTGCTTTCCTAAACTTTTTGAATGATGAGATTTCATCTTTGGACCACAAACTGGACATGTAAATTTTCCCTTTGTTTGAAGACCTACAAGATAATGATATAATTGGATTATTAAATATGGTGATTTTTATAATTAGAATTATCATGCGCAGCTTGAATTCACTATAACATACCACAAAAATGTGTTAGCCCTGGGGCATCATGTATTGTCCATACAAGTATTGCATGGAATTGAAATTGTCTTTGTCCTATTGGTCTAGACACGTCATACATAGTGACACCGTTCCATAACTCCACCAACTCGTCAATAAGAGGCTCAATATATACATTCATATCTTTAACTTGATATTTACCTACTTGAATGAACAGTAACATTACATAATTATTGTGACCATTTTACTGTAAGATTTGTAAGTACATGTAAATTAATAACTATCAAATGATAAAATACCTGGAACAATCATTGCCAACATAATGTGCTCCCTCTTTATTGACATCCACGGAGGAATGTTATTGTTGATAACAAAAATAGGCCACACCGAGCAAACAGATCTCATCTCTCCAAATGGATTGACACCATCCGCTGCCAATGAAAGCCTGAGATTACGAGGTTCTTCTTTGAAGTGTTGCCACTTTTCCTCTATGTCAATAAATGCCAAACCATCCGCAAGGATTCGAATAATGTCATCTTGACTTCTATTGCGTGCATGGTAATCCATAAATTGTGCCAAGCTAGTACACCTGAATAATTGTTGCATCCGTGGAATAATGGGGATATAACGAAGAACCTTGTGAGGCACCTTTTTTGTTATTCGATCTGTTTGATATCTACTCGTATGACATACAGGGCATTGTGTTGTAAATTCATGTTCTTTATAATATATAATATGATCATTGGGACAAGCATGTATTGCTTGATACTCCATTCCAATATCTTTCATAATAGCAGATAATTCTCGATATGAGTGAGGTAGAATATTTGATGGTGGTAACAAAAACTCACCTATCAATCTACAATAAAAAATATAAGTTGTTAATATAAACAATATTAGTGGTACATTATTCACCCTTTGTTAACTATAAAGACATATATGACATACCTTAACATACGTGACATTGTTATGTTGGATAAACCATTCATAACCTTCAAATTCAACAACAACAATACAGCAGAGAGAAGAGTTGTTTGGGAGTCTTTGTATAGGGGCTCATATGCCTTCTCAAGTAGAGGTACATCAAGGCTATCATCATCATCATGATCAGATCCGCTTGGACTAAATGTGTCATGGATCAATGTATTTATACCATCATCTTCAATTGTGTTTTCTGGCACATGATCATCATCTTCCATGGGATCATTATCTTCACCTTGGATATTCGCACCCCCATGTTCCTCCATATCATGTACTTCCCTGGGGAGATTAACCTATATAAAATTGATTAACATAAATAAACCATGATCTTCAACTCATCATCAAGTGATTTCATATGTATATAAATTGTTAAAATGATATAATGAACAACTTACCAGTGGATGATAGTCATGCCCCCCTTCAATGTGACCATTCTCCCTACAATGTCTCTTAACTATTTTGATTAGCAGTCTTCTACAGTTTAAGCCCTTACAAATTTTGCAGGGACAATAACATTTTCCATCACCTTTTCTTTTCAAGTTAGACCACAATCTAGCGATTGTCTCCCTATTTTATTCTTCACTTATATTATCTGACATGATCATTCTTCACAGGAAGCAAAAATTGGGCTATGAAAACTTCGGTCTACAACTTTCAGTGACTAAGCAAAATTGTCAAAAGTACACAAATCTTCTTAGACCTAGTTAAATCCTTTAATATTTTAAAAGTCTAGTTAAAATATACATTAGATTAAAAAATATACAATTTTCATGCCTGAGCGCGCGGCTACGACTAGTGCAATGGTCTTCTTGCTTAGCTCTAGAAGCTCTCTAACAATCAAAACATATAAGCTACAAGGCCTAACAGCAATTTCAAAACATATAAGCTACAAGGCAAGAGATATTACATGACATGGCAAAAGGATTAAAATATACATTAGATTAAAATATATACAATTTTCAAACCTGAGCGCGCGGCTATAACTCGTTCAATGGTCTTCTTGCTTAGCTCTAGAAGCTCTCCAGCAATCAAAACATATAAGCTATTAGAATTCATTAACTTTCTGTAATTGGAAAACTCTATTTGATATTAGACCGTAAACTACTACTATTCTCTCCATAAGAACTAAGTACAAAATTCTTTCAAGTTCACATCCATGATTCCCTTTAGATTAAAATATACAGCAAAAATAAGCTAAAAGTCTAGTTAAAATATACATTAGATTAAAAAATATACAATTTTCAAACCTGAGCGCGCGGCTATAACTCGTGCAATGGTCTTCTTGCTTAGCTTTAGAAGCTCTCCAGCAATCAAAACATATAAGCTACAAGGCCTAATAGCAATTTCAAAACAAGGGTCATCAAAAGAACCAAAAACAATGTGTGCAAACAATACCTTGTGAAGTGGTATAGACAATTAGAAGATGCTACTATGTGCTAGGGAACTTCTTAGAACTGTTGGTATATTCTTACAACTTGTTACACCTGGGATATTCTTCTCTGTAGATGCTACTGTGTGCCATGGTCCAAACGGGCCCATAAATGTGGTTGAATAGCAATACATTCAAGTGGCAATTACACAAGGGACAGTCACTGTGAGATATCCTCATGTGTGACTGTCCTTGTCACAAATGAGGACATCTCACAGTGACTGTCCCTTGTGTAATTGCCACTTGAATGAGGTCAGTCACTATAAAGACAACATGATAATGTACACATACAATGAGTGTACATTATCATGTTGTCTTTACAGTGGCTGCCCTCATGTTGTATATTCTTCTCTGTAGATGCTACTACGTGCTAGGGAACTTCTTAGAACTGTTGGTATATTCTTACAACTTGTTACACCTGGGATATTCTTCTCTGTAGATGCTACTGTGTGTCATGGTCCAAACGGGCCCATAAATGTGGTTGAATAGCAATACATTAAAGTGGCAATTACACAAGGGACAGTCACTGTGAGATGTCCTCATGTGTGACTGTCCTTGTCACAAATGACGACATCTCACAGTGACTGTCCCTTGTGTAATTGCCACTTGAATGAGGAACAAGGAGGAAGTGATACAATAATAGGGGGGTGATCATTTTAAAATGTGTTGGACAACAAAAAATGCTATGCACGGGGTAAAACATGGGCTCAAACCTTAAGAAAACTAGAGACTAACAACAAAGAAAATGTACCTCATGATACTTATTGAGCTTAAAGCATAAATAACCTACTATGTACAAGAAGGAAGGATAAACTATTAATAGAAATGTTTAAGATGGATCCTATTTATCAATATCTCAAAAGGATTACCTTCCATGTTTTCCAACTCAAAAACATAATTTTCTTTGTAGCGAGAAATATAAAAAGGACCCTCCCATAAGGCATCAAACTTTGTATGTTGACTTGGATTGGCTGCTCTTTCATTGTACTTCAAAATCATATCATTTTTCTTAAGAGGGGGATTGCATACCTCTTGTCAAACCCACATTATACTATTCTTTGGTGATGTGTCAAGGTATTATAAGCATTCTCATAAGCTTCTTGTAGATTCAACAATTTTACTAATATGACATTCATCGCACCATCTTCCTCTACTTCAATTAATGTTAGAAGTTGTAGAGCTAGGATTTCCATTGATATAGGAAGAACAACTTCTATTACATTGGTGAACTGGTGCCGGAGCACCTCACACAACCAATTTGGAGATGGAGATTATACAGACTTTCAGGACAAATTAGAGGGATGGAATACATAAACAGGGTCAACAAGTCAATTGGAGGATCTTAGCACCTTTAATGTTATTAAAATAATGCAATACTTCAATGAGTTTGTAATGATGTCCTTATTAGGACTAAAAGCTTGTTTACAATGGACTAAGATTGTCCAAAGTTCAATAATGTTCTAAGAATCTAGAATAGGCTAGTGCGGAAGTTTAAGTCTTTTGGAAAGTTTAATAATCATAAGAGATCAAAGTTAGTGAGTTTAGTGGTCTTTGGATTAAAATAATTCAATTAATTATAAGTTGGAATTTTTGAATTTTCAAAATCCAACGATTAGCTAACAATGGAGGGAGTTAGTATTTAGGATTTAGTTAGGCTCAAACTAAGCTCCAACCGATGAAAATTGGTTGGATTAGTTTTTGAGAAGTTATAAAGAATCTTATATATATCTCTGTTACGACAAAGAAGGGAGATATATACGGACTGCAACAGTAAGAAATATAAAACTCTTAGTTTTTGCAACTCCATTTATCTTGGAAGTCTTAGTTTGTTTGAACTAACACATACATGAGTTAGAAGGATTTCTTTAATCCATTCTAAACCGTTTTGAATGAGTTTACTTTGAATTTGCTATTGCGCGGGTGTATGGACTGGTGAAGGAAACAGCGAGCAATAAACTTTAATTTCTGCAAGTTCCTTGATCTTTTAAGTCTCAAATCATTTGGTTTGATTATTCAATTATTCTTGTTATTGAATGAGTTTACTATTATATTGAGACTGCTGTCGTGCCAGTCACTGCTGAAATAGTCATTCTTTTGTCTAGACTTGTCATTGCAGTAGAGTTTTAGAGATAATGAAGATCATCCCATGAACATAGAAGGCCTAATATTCATGGGATGACGATAACTAACTTGTATTATGAAGGACTAACATTGCATATGCAAAGTTTTGTGGAAAACAGTGTGATCACAGGATAAACTGTGGGAAATTACCGTGAGTTGAATGCTAATGTATAGCAGTGAGTGATCTATCCAAGCAAGGGTGGATTGTTATAGTTTGGTTTTATACCTCCCAATTGAATTTGTTTAAAAATTGTTGGAGGTTTTTAAACAAATGCAATTGGGAGGTAGAAAACCAAACTCAACCACTTTTGCCAGCATTCTTCAAGCATATGCCAAAATGGGATCTTTAGAACAGGGTAGGGAAATTCACAAAAAAGTAATTGAAGATGGGTTTTTGTCAAATATAGTGGTGGTGACTACCCTGATGGACATGTATATAAAATGTGGAAGCATACAAAAGGCACGTGATTTGTTTGTGGAAACAACTGAAGCAAGGCACGTGAAAGTCTCAAAATCTTGAATCCAAGTCAGTGAAAGCTTTGAAAACCAAATGCATCCTATTAAGTATTGTGGGGAAGCATTCTAAATAACCAAAGCCACTAACAATAAATTCAACACAGATATGTCCTCATTTCTGGGTATTTTAGCTCTCTAACACCTAAATACTAGATTAAATAATAATGACAAAAGAAAAATAAACCCAACGTACTCAGAAATTGTAGCTGTGATTTTGCGGAGGGAATCTCTCTCGGCGCAGTTGAAAACACAAATGACAACCCGCTTGATTTCGCAGAGGGAATCTCTCTCGGTGCTATTCAAAACACAAATGAAAACCCGCTTTGTTCAAAACACAAATGATAACCCGCTTGATTTCGCGGAGGGAATCTCTCTCGGCGTTGTTGAAAACACAAATGACAACGTTCCTCTACATTATCATGTTGTCTTTACAGTGACTGTCCCTTGTGTAATTGCCACTTGAAGGAGGATACTCACTGTAAAGACAACATGATAATGTACACTTACAGAATGAGGACAGTCACTCTAAAGACAACATGATAATGTACACTCACTGTAAGGACAGTCACAAATGAGCACATCTCACAGTGACTATCCCTTATGTAATTGCCACTTGAATGTATTGCTATTCAGCCACATTAATGCTTTTCTTCTTCAACAAATGAGCATAGTCACTCTAAAGACAACATGATAATGTACACTTACTGTGAGTGTACATTATCATGTTGTCTTTAGAGTGACTATCCTCATTTGTTTGAACTAACACATACATGAGTTAAAAGGATTTCTTTCATCCATTCTAAACCGTTTTGAATGAGTTTACTTTTATTTTGCTGTAACATAGAAGGCCCAATATTCATGGGATGACAATAAATAACTTGTATTATGAAGTACTGACATTGCATAGGCAAAGTTTTGTGGAAAACAGTGTGATCACAGGATAAACTGTGGGAAATTACCTTGAGTTGAATGCTAATGTATAGCAGTGAGTGATCTATCCAAGCAAGGGTGGATTGTTATAATGTGGAACATTGTATATTTTTTGTGAGATGGTGAATCATCCACTAATTTGGATTTGAAGGGTGTAGAATCGGGTGATTGAGAATGGCCTAGTTAAGAAGGGTTTAGAGCCAAGAATTGTGGGTTTGGGTGTTGCAGAGCCCTAGAGGCTAATTCCCTTTGGAATTGTTTGTTTCAAAGTGTAAGAAGACACTGTCCAGGGATTAGGAAGTGTTAGGTGGAATTTATCATATACTTCCTTTGAAATTTGGGTCATTTTTATACATTAAAACCAGAGGTAAAGTCATAGAACAGGGTAGGGAAATTCACCAAAAAGTAATTGAAGATGGGTTTTTGTCAAATATAGTGGTGGTGACTACCCTAATGGACATGTATATAAAATGTGGAGGCATACAAAAGGCACGCGATTTGTTTGCGGAAACAACTGAAGCAAGGCACGTGAAAGTCTCAGAATCTTGAATCCAAGTCAGTGAAAGCTTTGAAAACCAAATGCATCCTATTAAGTATTGTGGGGAAGCATTCTAAATAACCAAAGCCACTAACAATAAATTCAACACAGATATGTCCTCATTTCTGGGTATTTTAGCTCTCTAACAGCTGAATACCAGATTACATAATAATGACAAAAGAAAAATAAACCCAATGTACTCAGAAATTGTAGCTGTGATTTTGCGGAGGGAATCTCTCTCGGCACTGTTGAAAACACAAATGACAACCCGCTTGATTTCGCGGAGGGAATCTCTCTCAGTGCTGTTCAAAACACAAATGACAACCCGCTTTGTTCAAAACACAAATGATAACCCGCTTGATTTCGCAGAGGGATTCTCTCTCGGCGCTGTTGAAAACACAAATGACAACGTTCCTCTACATTATCATGTTGTCTTTACAGTGACTGTCCCTTGTGTAATTGCCACTTGAAGGAGGACAGTCACTGTAAAGACAACATGATAATGTACACTTACAGAATGAGGATAGTCACTCTAAAGACAACATGATAATGTACACTCACTGTAAGGATAGTCACAAATGAGGACATCTCACAGTGACTGTCCCTTGTGTAATTGCCACTTGAATGTATTGCTATTCAGCCACATTAATGCTTTTCTTCTTCAACAAATGAGCATAGTCACTCTAAAGACAACATGATAATGTACACTTACTGTGAGTGTACATTATCATATTGTCTTTAGAGTGACTATCCTCATTTGTTTGAACTAACACATACATGAGTTAGAAGGATTTCTTTCATCCATTCTAAACCGTTTTGAATAAGTTTACTTTGATTTTGCTGTAACATAGAAGGCCTAATATTCATGGGATGACAATAACTAACTTGTATTATGAAGTACTGACATTGCATAGGCAAAGTTTTGTGGAAAACAGTGTGATCACAGGATAAACTGTGGTAAATTACCTTGAGTTGAATGCTTATGTATAGCACTGAGTGCTCTATCCAAGCAAGGGTGGATTGTTATAATGTGGAACATTGTATAATTTTTGTGAGATGGTGAATCATCCACTAATTTGGATTTGAAGGGTGTAGAATCGGGTGATTGAGAATGGCCTAGTTAAGAAGGGTTTAGAGCCAAGAATTGTGGGTTTGGGTGTTGCAGAGCCCTAGAGGCTAATTCCCTTTGGAATTATTTGTTTTAAAGTGTAAGAAGACACTGTCCAGGGATTAGGAAGTGTTAGGTGGAATTTATCATATACTTCCTTTGAAATTTGGGTCATTTTTATACATTAAAACCAGAGGTACAGTCATAGAACAGGGTAGGGAAATTCACCAAAAAGTAATTGAAGATGGGTTTTTGTCAAATATAGTGGTGGTGACTACCCTGATGGACATGTATATAAAATGTGGAAGCATACAAAAGGCACGCGATTTGTTTGCGGAAACAACTGAAGCAAGGCACGTGAAAGTCTCAGAATATTGAATCCAATTCAGTGAAAGCTTTGAAAACCAAATGCATCCTATTAAGTATTGTGGGGAAGCATTCTAAATAACCAAAGCCACTAACAATAAATTCAACATAGATATGTCCTCATTTTTGGGTATTTTAGCTCTCTAACAGCTGAATACCAGATTACATAATAATGACAAAAGAAAAATAAACCCAACGTACTCAGAAATTGTAGTTGTGATTTTGCGGAGGGAATCTCTCTCGGCGCTGTTGAAAACACAAATGACAACCCGCTTGATTTCACGGAGGGAATCTCTCTCGGTGCTGTTCAAAACACAAATGACAACCCGCTTTGTTCAAAACACAAATGATAACCCGCTTCATTTCGCGGAGGGAATCTCTCTCGGCGCTGTTGAAAACACAAATGACAACGTTCCTCTACATTATCATGTTGTCTTTACAGTGACTGTCCCTTGTGTAATTGCCACTTGAAGGAGGATAGTCACTGTAAAGACAACATGATAATGTACACTTACAGAATGAGGACAGTCACTCTAAAGACAACATGATAATGTACACTCACTGTAAGGACAGTCACAAATGAGGACATCTCACAGTGACTGTCCCTTGTGTAATTGCCACTTGAATGTATTGCTATTCAGCCACATTAATGCTTTTCTTCTTCAACAAATGAGCATAGTCACTCTAAAGACAACATGATAATGTACACTTACTGTGAGTGTACATTATCATGTTGTCTTTAGAGTGACTATCCTCATTTGTTTGAACTAACACATACATGAGTTAGAAGGATTTCTTTCATCCATTCTAAACCGTTTTGAATGAGTTTACTTTGATTTTGCTGTAACATAGAAGGCCTAATATTCATGGGATGACAATAACTAACTTGTATTATGAAGTACTGACATTGCATAGGCAAAGTTTTGTGGAAAATAGTGTGATCATAGGATAAACTGTGGGAAATTACCTTGAGTTGAATGCTAATGTATAGCAGTGAGTGATCTATCCAAGCAAGGGTGGATTGTTATAATGTGGAACATTGTATAATGTTTGTTAGATGGTGAATCATCCACTAATTTGGATTTGAAGTGTGTAGAATTAGGTGATTGAGAATGCCCTAGTTAAGAAGGGTTTAGAGCCAATAATTGTGGGTTTGGGTGTTGTAGAGCCCTAGAGGCTAATTCCCTTTGGAATTGTTTGTTTCAAAGTGTAAGAAGACACTGTCTAGGGATTAGGAAGTGTTAGGTGGAATTTATCATATACTTCCTTTGAAATTTGGGTCATTTTTATACATTAAAACCAAAGGTACAGTCATAGAACAGGGTAGGGAAATTCACCAAAAAGTAATTGAAAATGTGTTTTTGTCAAATATAGTGGTGGTGACTACCCTGATGGACATGTATATAAAATGTGGAAGCATACAAAAGGCACGCAATTTGTTTGCGGAAACAACTGAAGCAAGGCACGTGAAAGTCTCAGAATCTTGAATCCAAGTCAGTGAAAGCTTTGAAAACCAAATGTATCCTATTAAGTATTGTGGGGAAGCATTCTAAATAACCAAAGCCGCTAACAATAAATTCAACACAGATATGTCCTCATTTCTGGGTATTTTAGCTCTCTAACAGCTGAATACCAGATTACATAATAATGACAAAAGAAAAATAAACCCAATGTACTCAGAAATTGTAGCTGTGATTTTGCGGAGGGAATCTCTCTCGGCGCTGTTGAAAACACAAATGACAACTGGCTTGATTTCGCGGAGGGAATCTCTCTCGGTGCTGTTCAAAACACAAATGACAACCCGCTTCGTTCAAAACACAAATGATAACCCGCTTGATTTCACGGAGGGAATCTCTCTCGGGGCTGTTGAAAACACAAATGACAACGTTCCTCTACATTATCATGTTGTCTTTACAGTGACTGTCCCTTGTGTAATTGCCACTTGAAGGAGGACAGTCACTGTAAAGACAACATGATAATGTACACTTACAGAATGAGGACAGTCACTCTAAAGACAACATGATAATGTACACTCACTATAAGGATAGTCACAAATGAGGACATCTCACAGTGACTGTCCCTTGTGTAATTGCCACTTGAATGTATTGCTATTCAGCCACATTAATGATTTTCTTCTTCAACAAATGAGCATAGTCACTCTAAAGACAACATGATAATGTACACTTACTGTGAGTGTACATTATCATGTTTTCTTTAGAGTGACTATCCTCATTTGTTTGAACTAACACATACATGAGTTAGAAGGATTTCTTTCATCCATTCTAAACCATTTTGAATGAGTTTACTTTGATTTTGCTGTAACATAGAAGGCCTAATATTCATGGGATGACAATAACTAACTTGTATTATGAAGTACTGACATTGCATAGGCAAGGTTTTGTGGAAAACAGTGTGATCACAGGATAAACTGTGGGAAATTACATTGAGTTGAATGCTAATGTATAGCAGTGAGTGATCTATCCAAGCAAGGGTGGATTGTTATAATGTGGAACATTGTATAATGTTTGTGAGATGGTGAATCATCCACTAATTTGGATTTGAAGGGTGTAGAATCGGGTGATTGAGAATGGCCTAGTTAAGAAGGGTTTAGAGCCAAGAATTGTGGGTTTGGGTGTTGTAGAGCCCTAGAGGCTAAATCCCTTTGGAATTGTTTGTTTCAAAGTGTAAGAAGACACTGTCCAGGGATTAGGAAGTGTTAGGTGGAATTTATCATATACTTCCTTTGGAATTTGTGTCATTTTTATACATTAAAACCAGAGGTACAGTCATAGAACAGGTTAGGGAAATTCACCAAAAAGTAATTGAAGATGGGTTTTTGTCAAATATAGTGGTGGTGACTACCTTGATGGATATGTATATAAAATGTGGAAGCATACAAAAGGCACGCGATTTGTTTGTGGAAACAACTGAAGCAAGGCACGTGAAAGTCTCAGAATCTTGAATCCAAGTCAGTGAAAGCTTTGAAAACCAAATGCATCCTATTAAGTATTGTGGGGAAGCATTCTAAATAACCAAAGCCGTTAACAATAAATTCAACACAGATATGTCCTCATTTCTGGGTATTTTAGCTCTCTAACAGCTGAATACCAGATTACATAATAATGACAAAAGAAAAATAAACCCAACGTACTCAGAAATTGTAGCTGTGATTTTGCGGAGGGAATCTCTCTCGGTGCTGTTGAAAACACAAATGACAACCCGCTTGATTTCATGGAGGTAATCTCTCTCGGTGCTGTTCAAAACACAAATGACAACCCGCTTTGTTCAAAACACAAATGATAACCCGCTTGATTTCGCAGAGGGATTCTCTCTCGGCGCTGTTGAAAACACAAATGACAACGTTCCTCTACATTATCATGTTGTCTTTACAGTGACTATCCCTTGTGTAATTGCCACTTGAAGGAGGACAGTCACTGTAAAGACAACATGATAATGTACACTTACAGAATGAGGACAGTCACTCTAAAGACAACATGATAATGTACACTCACTGTAAGGATAGTCACAAATGAGGACATCTCACAGTGACTGTCCCTTGTGTAATTGCCACTTGAATGTATTGCTATTCAGCCACATTAATGCTTTTCTTCTTCAACAAATGAGCATAGTCACTCTAAAGACAACATGATAATGTACACTTACTGTGAGTGTACATTATCATGTTGTCTTTAGAGTGACTATCCTCATTTGTTTGAACTAACACATACATGAGTTAGAAGGATTTCTTTCATCCATTCTAAACCATTTTGAATGAGTTTACTTTGATTTTGCTGTAACATAGAAGGCCTAATATTCATGGGATGACAATAACTAACTTGTATTATGAAGTACTGACATTGCATAGGCAAAGTTTTGTGGAAAATAGTGTGATCACAAGATAAACTGTGGGAAATTACCTTGAGTTGAATGCTAATGTATAGCAGTGAGTGATCTATCCAAGCAAGGGTGGATTGTTATAATGTGGAACACTGTATAATGTTTGTGAGATGGTGAATGATCCACTAATTTGGATTTGAAGGGTGTAGAATCGGGTGATTGAGAATGGCCTAGTTAAGAAGGGTTTAGAGCCAAGAATTGTGGGTTTGGGTGTTGTAGAGCCCTAGAGGCTAAATCCCTTTGGAATTGTTTGTTTCAAAGTGTAAGAAGACACTGTCCAGGGATTAGGAAGTGTTAGGTGGAATTTATCATATACTTCCTTTGGAATTTGGGTCATTTTTATACATTAAAACCAGAGGTACAGTCATAGAATAGGTTAGGGAAATTCACCAAAAAGTAATTGAAGATGGGTTTTTGTCAAATATAGTGGTGGTGACTACCTTGATGGATATGTATATAAAATGTGGAAGCATACAAAAGGCACGCGATTTGTTTGTGGAAACAACTGAAGCAAGGCACATGAAAGTCTCAGAATCTTGAATCCAAGTCAGTGAAAGCTTTGAAAACCAAATGCATCCTATTAAGTATTGTGGGGAAGCATTCTAAATAACCAAAGCCATTAACAATAAATTCAACACAGATATGTCCTCATTTCTGGGTATTTTAGCTCTCTAACAGCTGAATACTAGATTACATAATAATGACAAAAGAAAAATAAACCCAACGTACTCAGAAATTGTAGCTGTGATTTTGTGGAGGGAATCTCTCTCGGCGCTGTTGAAAACACAAATGACAACCCGCTTGATTTCCTGGAGGGAATCTCTCTCGGTGCTGTTCAAAACACAAATGACAACCCGCTTTGTTCAAAACACAAATGATAACCCGCTTGATTTCGCGGAGGCAATCTCTCTCAACGCTGTTGAAAACACAAATGACAACGTTCCTTTTTTTTTTTGCACTTATATCTCGACAACGTCGCAATTGCGACGGTGTCGGGCTATATTTGAAAAAAAAAGCCAAAACCGCTTAACATTTCCCTGTCGTCGCAAATTGCCGTCGCAATTTCACCCCAAATGTATTAGTGAATGGTGTTGATGTGCTTGCATTGAATCCCTTTGATTTTGATCTTTAGCTTAAGTTGGCCCAGCTTCATCATGAGAAATAAATTGCTGATGCCTGTGCTACTTGTGGAGCTCAAATCAAAGCTTGCCTCCACTGGTTGGAGATGGGCAATAAAGCCTCTAAGGAGTTTTTTCATGAACTCAAAGCCCAACATACCAATGTTGGTATTCAAAAAATCAAGCAAGGATCTAAAACCCTTACCGAGCTTCCTACCATTCTCCAGGCTTTTGGTCAACACTATGAAAAAATGTTTCCTTTGCAAGGTAATTTTGTTGCACAGGTGGAGGCTCTAAAGGCTTGTATTGCTGTTACTCCAAACTATGTAGCGGTCAAGAAGTGCACCTTTTATAAGAAAATTCTTACCATCAGTGATCTCAAAGAAGTGGCTTTTTCTATGGCTGATGATAAATCTCCAGGTTGTGATGGCTGTTGGAGATTTGCCAGCAGGCTAGTACTGATTGTATGTTTGTCATTGATAACAACATATGGAAAGTAGCATGCATGGAAGTCTTATGTAGTAAGCTTTTAGTATATGTAGCATGGACATGATATCAACATGATATCATGGGTGCATAGGTTAACTATTAGTACAGACAGTTATATAGCATCTTGTGTGAGCAGTGTTCCTGACAGAGTAACAGGTAGTGTTCTTTGTATGGTTGTCCATATAGTTATCATGCAGCCTTGCGCACTTGGATATATGTTGAAGACATGTTAGTGATGCTTCATTCATGGACACATAGTCTAATATTTAGTAGAAGTGAATTTATGCAGTCACTATTTGCGAGTAGCAATTTCCTATGTTTATTCAAAAGAGCCAACAGAGATTTTATTGGTTCTGATGTTGTACCCATCTTTAGGGTATGCACCCATGGAGTTAATCTTAGAGAAGAGTTATTTATGTTCGGTTAAGAGCGCATGAAGTAATTCAGCTTAAGGAGAAAGATCCAATTGTTTAGGTAGAGCCGACAGTGTGTAGCATGGGTCTACAATTATCTTATTGGACAGGTCCCAAAATATGTTGCATGCATAGTAGAGTCGATAGAATGTTTATTATAGTTTGTTATGGTTTCTCTAATATGATTTCAAGGTGGTTCTAATAGGCTGACTTGATTATATCATTTAGAGGAAAGATATTTATAGGCAATCATTTGTGATTGCTTGAGTGTGGTTCATGGTTGATCAAGTAGAGAAGAGCAGAGTGTGCAAAGTGTTGAACCATTAGAGGAAGGTTTATGTGACCAAGTAAAGTATTTATGCTATACATTGGAACTGATCTAGATAGCAAGTCTAAGCACAATTCACCAAGATCCAGATATAGTGTGTATCTGTTATTCAAAAGGTTGTAGCCTTCGCGCCTTTGAGCAGTGAGCTCTTGGATAGTGTGTCCTCTCCCCTAATAGGGACTATTGTAAAAGAATCCTAACAAGGTCCAACCCTTGACTAGGTCTACTATACTAAATAAATTGTAAAGAAACTCCAAACAAGGTTAAGGATCTTCTAACAAGGATCATAATGCACTAGTGTAGAATATTAGTGGGTGTCAATTCCCACTGGGCTTTTTACCTATTTGAGTTTCCCCATAACCAAAATATTGGTGTTGTGTTCATGTGTTCTTTCATTTTTTTTATGCTTTATATTTAAGTATACTTAATTGGATAAAGAATTGAATCTTGTAGACAACTGATTCACTCCCGCCCTCTCAGTTATCTCTTGGGACTATTCCTAACAATTGGTATCAGAGCCAAGTTCCTTGAAGAGAATTTTTAGTAGCTTGAGGTTGATTAAATGGCATACTTCAGGAAAGAGAATCCTAAGTTTTATGGAGAGATTTATCTTGATTGGAAGAACAAGATGGTGACTAATTTCCAGTGAATTGATTTTGAAGTTTTTGATGTAACTATCAAAGCAGCCAAGATTCTTACCTTAAAATATCTTGGAAAGGATGATGCTACTGAAAGGAAAAAGGAATAATTTCATCAGAATGCTATAGCTAAAGAAGCCCTTATCAGCACCCTATCTGATAGTGAATTTTTAGAGATAAAGAAAGTAGACACCACCCATAAGATATGGAAGTACCTAGAAGACATGTTTGAAGATGACAAACAAGCAAAGAATGCACACAAGAAAACAAGGAAGAAAAGATATAATGTATTAGAGATGCTATGTAAAGAAAACATCAGAGCTTATAATCAAAGGATCAATGAAGAAATTGCTAGAATTAGGAACAATGGTGGAGAGATCTCAAAACAAGACATCATGGAAAAGTTGATGACTACTCTCACTCTAGAATATGAAAACAAGATCAACATCCTTGATGAGACCATGCAACTTACATCTAATTTCAAAAGAGAGACCTTGATCAACAAAATCTCAGCTTTTGAGATTTCAAGATTGAAGACAGAACCAAAGAGTGAGACAGCCTTCAAAGCAATAGTTCATGGTAAGAAATCTGTAAACACTTATGTTCATTTTGATGATGAAGATGAAGAGAAAACTTTAGATGATTTTATTGCTATGATTACCAAAAGAGAAAAGGAAGGAAAAGGAAAATATGAATGTCAATTACCATTTAAGTTCTTATCATGTAATAAGATTGGTCACTTTGCATCTAAGTGTCCTACTAGAGCTAGAAATTTAAAAAAGGATTACAAGCCTAAGTACTCTAAGGAATGTTACTATGTTGAAGATGGAGTTTCAGATGATGAATCAGGTGAAGAAGAAATTGGATTCATTGCTATTGTAGACAAAATGAATAATAAGACAAATCATAAAAAATGAGAAAGTGGAACAAGAGCTAGCATTGATTTCCCAAGTAGACATAAGGATAGACTAGATTATAGATAGTGGTTGTTTACATCACATGACAAGTGATAAAGATAGATTTTTTCATCTGGACAAATACAATGGTGGCATGGTTAGATTTGGAGATAACACTCCTAAACCCATAGTTGGTAGAGCAACCATCACCTTGGATGGAAAGAACAGTACTGATGATGTTCTCTATGTTGATGGTTTGAAAAATAACCTTCTCAGTGTTGGTCAGTTACTTGGAAAAGGCTATCAGTTGGAGTTTAAAGATGACAAATGCATCATTAACAAAAAGGATGGTGTTACGATTGCATTAGGCTCAAAGACAAGATGTAATGTTTTCCAACTGAATTCAAAAGTAAGTTGTTTTGTTGCTAAAGTTGATGACACTTGGTTGTGGCATAAAATACTATGTCATATCAATTTTGATAACATAGTAAAGATAAGCAATTTAATGGCAGTAAGAGATCTACCTAGTATAGAAAATCTAGTTGATACTATATGTAGAGAATGTGTGATGGAAAAGAATGTGAGAAATTCATTAGGAAGCAAGCACAATTCAGCAGAGAACAAGTTGATTTGATCTATACAGACCTATGTGGTCCAACTCAAACAAGATCATACTATGGTGAAAGGTATTTCATTTTGTTTGTTGATGATTATACTAGGATGATGTGGGTTGCATTCTTAAAAGATAAGTTAGAAGCATTTGACAAGCTCAAAATATTCAAAGCTAAGGTTGAGAATGAATCTAGACTAAAGATAAAATGCTTGAGATCAGATAGAGGAGGAGAATTCACCTCTAATAGATTCTATGATTACTGCAAAGAACATGTCATAAAGAGATAGTTAAGTGCACCTAGAACTCCTCAACAGAATGGAATTGTAGAGAGAAGGAATAGGATCATTCTTGATACAACACATGCAGTTATGATAGAAAGAAAAGTTAAACACACCTATTGGAGAGATGCGGTCTATACAATAGTATACACCATCAATAGAATTCAATTGAGGCCTGGCACTGACATAACACTATATGAGCTATGGTTTGGTAATGTTCCCATAGTAAAATACTTCAAAATCTTTGGAAAAAAGTGCTACATCAAGAGAGATTAAGCAGTAGGCAAGTTTGATGCAAGAAGTGATGAAGGTATCTTCCTTGGTTACTCTACCAAAAGTAAAGCTTATAGATGTTTCAATTTAAGATTGAAAATGATCATTGAAAGTTCTCATGTTAAGATTAATGAAAAGTTCATGATTCAAGAAAGATATCATGATTACTCACCCATGATTGAAGAAGAACCCAAACCCTCCACTAGTGAGATAGTTATTGAAGAAATGTTTGACAGTATTGATGTGTTATTCAATGACCCTGAGACAAGTGAAGAAGAAACTCATAAGGTTGATGAGTCAGCATCAACTAAGGTTCCAAATTTTACATCTAGAAACCAATCCAAGAAAGACATCATTGGAGATCAGAGCAAAAAATTCTTAACAAGATCACAAGAAAAGAACTCAACTAGCAGTGAAGCGATATGTTTACTATCTCAGATTGAACCCTTGAGTGTTGAAGATGCTTACAATGATTTAGATTGGCATGATGCTATGAAAGAAGAACTTGATTAGATTATTAAGAATGACACTTGGGAACTAGTCCCAAGACCTAATGATAAGAATATGATTGGAACAAAGTGGATATTCAGAAATAAGATGAATGAAGATGGTATAGTGGTAAGAAATAAAGCAAGGTTAGTATGTAAAGGATATGCACAAAGAGAAGTCATTGATTATTCAGACACCTTTGCACCTGTAAGCAGATTAGAAGCTATTAAGTTGTTTCTAGCTTATGCTATAGTCAAAAACTTCAAAGTTTATCATATGGATGTCAAGTCAGCATTCCTAAATGGAAATCTAAAAGAAGAAGTATACATTGAATAGCTAGAAGGATTCACCTTATCAAATAGACCTGATATGGTATGCATATTGAAGAAGGCCCTCTATGGACTCAAGCAAGCCCCTAGAGCATGGTATGAGAGACTAGATGGATATCTAACAAAGATTGGATTCAAGAAAGGATCAACATATTGTAATCTATTCATTAGAGAGACATCTGAAGGTTTAATACTTGTAGCTATATTTGTTGATGACATTATCTTTGGAAGTAATGACAAACTTAGTGCTGAATTTGCTAAGGAAATGCAAAATGAATTTGAGATGAGTATGAGTGGTCCTATCAAATACTTTTTAGTATTGAATGTGCAGTAGACAGAGAAAGGTATTTTCATTAATCAGTTCAGGTATGTGAAAGAAATATTAAAGAAATTCAAGATGAATGATTGCAAGCTAGTAGGGACTCTTATGATTACTGGATGTAAGCTTACAAATGAAGATGACTCACCAATGGTAGATATAACTTTTCTACAAATCTATTATTGGAAAACTTATTTATCTTACTTAGACTAGACCTGATATTTCCAATGTAGTTGGCATAGTTGGAAGATTTGTAGTAGAGCCTAAACAAAGTCACCTCATGGTAGTAAAAAGAATATTCAGATATTTGCAAGGCATTATAGACTATGGTCTATGGTATCCTAATTTAGAGAATGTTGAGCTTCATGTGCACACTAATGTAGACTGGGCAGGATGTGTTGATGACAAAAAAAGTACATCAGGTGGAGCAGTGTTTCTTGGTGATAGACTTGTCACCTTGACAAGCAAGAAACAAAATTGTATTTCTTAGTCAATAGCAGAAGAAGCGTGTGTTGCAGCAGCCTTAAATTTCTCTACAATTGTTTGGATCAAGTAGATGATAAAGGATTTTAGAATTCAAATTCATTATCCTATTGTTATTCACTGTGATAAAACTAGCACTATCAATATGTCTAAGAACCCTATGATGCATGTAAAAACAAAGCACATTGAGATCAAGTATCACTTCCTAAGAGAGAAAGTGGCAAAGAAAGAAGTCAAGCTAGACTATGTGAGTGCTAAAGATCAATTGGCAGACATATTCACAAAGCCCTTTCCAAAGGATACTTTTGAGTATCTCAGGTAGAAGTTGGGAGTAATTCCCTTCCCTAATTCTGCTTATAAGAAAGAAGGAAAGGCATCAGTTCTCAAGGAGTGATGGAAGGTTGACTACTCTACCTCAAGACTAGTATCAGTTCTTAAAATGAATGGTGCCCTTTTCCATTGATGTCAAAGGGGGAGTAATATATAGAGTAATGAAAAATAGAAGTAATAGGAGTAATACACTAAGGGGGAGCAGTATTCAGTTGTGACAATAGTTTAGTTGAGGAAATGGTGAGTGTTGGAAAATATTGCAAGCAGATAGAGGATTCATCTTTAGGGGATTTTTTGATGAGGAAATGGAGAATGTTTTGAAAGAAATGTTCACTTGGCTTGGTGGTGGATTTTCATTCCACATGTTGCCATCAATGCCAAAGAGAGAGGTTGTTGGAGATTTTCTAGCAGGCCAGTACTGACTGTATGTTTGTCATTGATGACAACATATCGAAAGTAGCATGTGTGAAAGTCTTATGTAGTAAGCTTTCAATATATGTAGGATGGACATGATATCAGCATGATATCATGGGTTCAAAGGTTAACTATTAGTACAAATAGTTATATAGCAGCTTGTGTCAGCAGTGTTCCTGATAGAGTAACAAGTAGTATTCTATGTATGGTTGTTTGTATATTTATCATGCAGCCTTGCACACTTGGATATATGTTGAAGATATGTTACTATTGTTTCACTCATGGAGGCATAGTCTGATATTTAGTAGAAGTGAAGTTATGCATTCGTTATTCACCAGTAGCAGTTTCCTATGTTTATTTAGAAGAGCCGACAAAGATTTTATTAGTTTTGTTGTTGCGCTCATATATAGGGTATGAACCCTTAGAGTTAAGCTTAGAGAAAAGTTATTGATCTTCAATTAAGAGTGCATGAAGTAATTCAACTTAAGGAGAAAGATCCATTTGTTTTTGTAGAGCCAACAATGTGTAGCATGCATCTACAATTATCTTATTCGACATGTCCCAGAATATGTTGCGTGCATAGTAGAACCGACATAATGTTTATTATAGTTTGTTATGGTTTCTCTAATATGATTTCAAGGTGGTTCTAATAGGCTGAATTAATTATATCATTTAAAGGAAAGATATTTATAGGCAATCATTTGTGATTGCTTGAGTGTGGTTCATGGTTGATCAAGTAGAGAAAAGTAGAGTGTGTGAAGTGTTGAACCATCAGAGGAAGGCTTATGTGACCAAGTAAAGTGTTTGTGCTATACATTGGAATTGATCCAGATAGTAGGTCTAAGTGCAGTTCACCACGATACAGATATAGTGTGTATCTGTTATTCAGAAGGTTTTAGCCTTCGTCCCTTTGAGAAGTGAGCTCTCAGATAGTGCTTCCTCTCCCCTAATAGGGACTATTGTAAAAGACTCCTAACAAGGTCTGACCCTTGATCAAGTATACTGTATAAAATAAATTGTAAAGAAACTCCTAATAGGGTTAAGGATCTTCTAACAAGGATCATAATACACTAGTATAGAATATTAGTGGGTGTCAATTCCCACTGGGGTTTTTACCTATTTGGGTTTCCCTATAACCAAAATATTGGTGTTGTGTTCATGTGTTCTTTCATTATGTTTATGCTTTATGTTTAAGTATACTTAATTAGATAAAGAATTGAGTCTTGTAGATAACTGATTCACCCCCCTCTCAGTTATCTCTTGGGACGATTCCTAACAATGGTTTCCCCTGTGAATTCTACAAACACCTTTGGGATGCTATTGGTCC
The DNA here is from genome assembly GCA_027943335.1 of Chamaecyparis obtusa. Taxonomy (NCBI): domain Eukaryota; kingdom Viridiplantae; phylum Streptophyta; class Pinopsida; order Cupressales; family Cupressaceae; genus Chamaecyparis; species Chamaecyparis obtusa. The sequence goes on from BSBK01001770.1 coordinate 248,519, forward strand.
TGACTTGCACAAAGTTTACCTCGAGGCCTTTGACAATAAAATTTTGGGTACCTTAATTAATAAAGGGAATATCAAACTCATACTTAATTCTAGTGATCCTTAGGATACCTACAATTGGAGGCCCATCACTTTGTTGAACGTTTCCTACAAGATAATTGCTAAAGCTTTAGCTCTCAAAATCAGACATCTCCTTCCTCTTATTGTTCGCCTTGAGAAAACTGGCTTTATTAAATCCAGGTATATTCTTGACAACATTATTGTTGTCTGGGAAGGGATGGAATGGGTTCATCAGTCTAAATAGGCTACCCTATTCCTTAAAATTGATTTTGCTAAAGCTTATGACCGCATTGAATGGTCTTTCATTTTTGCTATGCTTCAAGCTCTTGGGTTCAGCCCTCACTTCTTGCAGTTTGTGGAAATGCTTTTTGGTGATTCCTCTACATGCATTACCATCAATGGGTCTCAATCTGATACTTTTGGGCTTTTTAGATCCATCTGGAAAAGTTTTCCACTGGCTACTACTTTATATGTGCTTGCCACTGAAGGCGTTGGGTATTTGCTTGCCAATTTTGTTTCTTCTAGTTTAGTTCGTGGCATTTCCATTCCTGATTCCTCTTCCCAACTGGTTAATGGTCATTTTTTTGATGACTCTTTTCTCACTCTTATTGAGGATGAGTAAAACATCTCTAATGCCTTCCAATGCATGGACACCTTTTGTCAAGCCTCTGGATCTACTATCCAATGGTCTGAAACCCTCTATTTCAGGTGCTCTTTTCTTCCTGTCCCTCCCTGGCTTGATAAATTTGACTGGAAGTGGGTTCAATATGGGGAAGTCTTCTCCTTCCTAGGCATTCCCTTTGATTTCCATGGATCGTTTATGGATTTATGGAATGTTGTGATTGCCAAGATTGAAAAAAAGTTGAAATATTGGATTTGCAAGCCTCTCTCTCTTGCTAGGAAATTTTAGAATTGCTCCAAAGTGCTGGCTGCTACTTATGTCTACTACTCTTCATGTTGGGCTCCTTCTAAGGCCTCTTACCTCAAGTTGGAGCGGTAAATCTCCAATAGTTGAGAGGTTTGCTAAGGGACTAATTGTGTTACCCATTAGGGTTGGTCCTATTTAAAAGGAGGTGATGTTCCAAGTTCTTGATATCTCTCTTACCTATAACATACTGCTAGCAAGACCTCAGATTAATGACATGCAAGTGGTCCCCTCTACTTATCACCAATGCATAAAAACCCCCTTCAACAGGACTAGGATCTCTATCCCAGGAGATAATTCCATGTCTATAAATGTACTTACTATTTATTCCTTTCTACCAAACAATAGGGATTCTCATGAAAATAGGATCACTCTTTATGATTGTGAGAGAAAATTGAAAATGTTGAATTTACCAATGGGAGAATACTGACTTGATTCCATTTCTACACTTTGAGTCTCACTCTACTATTATGGGAAACCTTCAAAAGTTAAAAATATCTTCATCTTTTTCAATGACATAATATGGTACTTTTGTTCAGTCCTCAATACCTTTATAAGATGAGAGAGAAGAATAAGTTGTTTGGTAATGGATCTACAAAGGAAAAGGACCTCAAGAGGTTGTTCTCACTACTACAGTGTCTCCTTAGAAATATGGAAAAGGCTATGAATTCTTAGCTAAAATGGGTTATCCTAGTGACGTTCATTTAAGTGATAAGAGACATGCTTTTTTTGAGCCTATGGGTCATAGTAATGGGATAGTCTAAGGACAAGAATAGACTACAATTTTCCAACACAACCAGTTTTTAATCCATCTCCTGAAAATAGAATATTTGAAGAAGAAAATTTGTCTACTCCTATTTCTGATCAAAATGAGAAATTTTTTATTCCTTCTACTTCTATCATTTGGAATGAAGAAGAAATCTCACTTCAACATGATGATGAAACTTCTACACCTCAACATATTGAAGAATCAAAAGTTAAATATCCTAATAGGGAGTGTAACCACAAAAACATGAAATAACTATTATAGAGAGATAGAGATACTAACACATAATAGCTTGAATGGGATTCTCCCTCAGTTAAGCCAACACAATTAGTAATTAATGTGGTGCAATTCTATGATAACCAAATTGAGGTGGTAGATGAGTGACCCATACGGCTTGATGTTTCAAACTTACATGGTGCTCTCAATGATCATGTCAACCATACTAGGAATCAAATCTATCTAAGCACTTTCAAAAGTGACCTTATAAGCTCTAAATATCTTGTCTATGGAGATGATTCTCCCCATTTCAATACCTTGGAGCTTGTCCCTTCCATCTCAATCACATACCGTGACCTTACTGATTGGTCACAACAAAGCCTACAACTTGCATTACCTACCTTTCAAAATGATATGAAATTTCTCGTTACCTTAATGCCATTGAACCTATGGTTTCTTCCACTAGTGAATCAGAAAAAAAATATGAATGAGATAGATATCAAGTACTTTAGTCACAAAATAAAAATAAAAATGAAAAATAATAGGTGTTCTGATGGCTAAAAACACTTTATGGTAGTGTTAGAACTAGAAAAAGTAAAAATAAAATACCTATATAAGGGTGAAAAACTCTTTGAGGTTCCCGAAGATGAGGTACTTGGTAGTCTATCTAGTTACTTTCAAGAAAGATCTTAACTCTTGATAGAACCACCACAAGTTGTAAATCTTGGGATGACAGAAACACCTCAGCTTATATATCTAGCTCAGCCCTTGTCAGCTGATGAGAAACAATAATTCACTAAATTTTTCAGAGAGAAGAAGATAAATTTTCTTGGAAATATTCAAACATGAGAGGACTTGACATTAATCTTATTATGTGTCATCTATCCATAGATCTAAGTATCAAGCCAATAAAACTAAAAATGTGAAAGATGCATCCACATATAGCTCTTTTGGTAAAAGTAGAACTGGAAAAAATTTTGAGTGCTAGATTCATAAGGGTTATTAACTACGATGAATGGATATCTAACATTTTTCTAGTCTCTAAACATGACAACTCCATTCATGTATACACATATTTTTGAGATCTTAATAAAGCATGCCCAAAGGATGACTTTCCACTCCCTAACATAGACATGATAGTGGATATTACTGTGAGCTATGAAATGTACTCTTTTATGGATGGTTTCTCAGGATATAATCAGATCAAGATAGGTCCTAAAGATCAAGAGAATACTACTTTCACATGTGCATGGGGAACCTTATGTCAGAACATCCTGCCATTTGGATTAAAAATATGGGAACTACCTATCAAAGAGATATGACCACAATCTTTCATGATATGATGCATAAAAACATGGATGATTACATGGATGATAACTTGGCTAAGTCCAAAAAGATTAATACATGTATTATATATTTGAGTTTGATATTAGATAGAATGGATCAATATCAGCTCAAACTAAGCCCCAAGAAATATGGTTTTGGCATCACCTTAGGAAAAGTACTTTGATATATCATTTCAACAAAAGGAATCTGCAAGGAACATAAGTCAACTATGGCATTTTCAAGGAAACCTTTAGTCTATCAGAAGATTCATATCTCAAATTTTTGACAAAGCTCAGCCTTTCAACAGAAATCTACACAAGGGAGATACATGTACCTAGAATGAAGAATGTGAAAAGAGTCTCTTACAACTCAAGGAATATTTGGCTAAATGTTTGTGTGAGTAATGCCCCCAAGGATGTGGTTGTAGTTGAGATATACAAAATGAGAGGTTTTCATAGGATCAGAGGTATTAAAATGGAAAAGGAAGAGCCATATACTATATCAATAGAAAATTAGTTTCCTACGAGATCAATTACAATAATATTGAGAAATATTATCTTGCAATGGTGTTTCTATCTCAAAAACTCAAACACTACATCATGACACATACTACACAACTTATCATCAAAATTGATCCTCTAAAATATTTGCTAAACAAAGCTACTTTTACTGGTCAACTAGCTAAGTGGATGATGATTTTTTCTCAATTTTACATTGAGCACATTGATTGTAGAGCTATAAAAGGACATAAAATTGTTGATCAATTATCTGAATTTCCTATACCAAATGATATTCCTATGCAGATAGACTTTCCTAATGCTTCCATCATATATGTGACTAATCACTGGTGCAGGAGACCCTATGGTGGAAAAACATTCATTATTATTTCTTTTGTTTATTTCCTATTTATTTAGGTTTATTAGGAAATAATAGGAAATTTTGGAAGTGATTAGGATTGTTAGGACAAGATTTGGAGGCTTGTTTGTTCAATCAACTACTTGTAAAGTCCTAGAGGACACAAGAGTCAAATGGTGGAATGAACCCTCTAGATCCTTAGGAGGTTAAGGTTGAAGTGTTTTGAGTCTTAAAAAAGTATAGATAGGGTTTAGGTGAGTTTTCCATGGTGGAAAAAAAAACCCAAGTCAATTTGGTGAGGAGATAAGGAAAAGTTGCTCATAGCAACTTTGCATTTTTGAAATTTTTGGAAAGTTGCTCGACAACTTTGTTCACAAAGAGGATTTTGACCTAAATGATTGAATTGGTCAGTTAGGTAAGTTTATGCAATGAGGAGGAAGATATTTAGGCTCATCAATGGTGAATTCATAATGTTGGATGAGTTTTTAATCAATTTCATATAGACAGTTGTAGACAGTGACAGCGGTTGTGTAGCTCATTTTGGATTGAATAGTTTTCTAAATGACATAGTGTAGTCTTAACTTCCAATGTAATTATCTTCTTATGGTGATCTAATAAATCTATGTGTGAATATTTTGTATGAAATTATTCATTTCATAGCTTCTTGTAAAGTTTCTTTAAGTTTGTGATTCATTGGTCTAGTCTGGAGTGTACATAGCAAAATGGACTCTCGAGCTTCTTAGAACCATGGAAATCAAAATGGGCCTGGTTGGACTACAAGAGGGTTAAATGTACATATTTTTCCTTTTTATTTTACTATTAGAAATTATAGGAGTGAATTTTGAGCTCTTTCCCTAGGCGAGCTTGACAATGGCCCGGCTAGGGAAAAAGAGAATCAAAGATTAAGATTTGCAAGGTTGGATTGGTTGAATAAATCCAAGAGTTGGGGCAATGTTGAAACAATGAAGACAAAACTCTCCAAGAAATGGTGGTCCTTGGTTACAAGTTTTCATTGGTCCAAGAAGGAAAAACCAGTATTATGAGAAATTAGACGTATTTTTAAGGATTGTGTCCCTAAGAGTATGGAAGTACTATATGAGGGACTAGAAGAACCCTCACCTTGAAAATATCTTGTAAATGTGAAAAGGGATTTTGGATCCTAAATTAGTTTTGGGGGTCTTTAAGAAAAATATTGGAAAAAATCCATAATTTGTGCCTAAACATGGCTACAAGGGGCACCTAGGCCTAATTCCTAGTTTTTAGGAAATTGATGGGAAAGAGCTTGAAGAAAAGTTCAAAACTTTCAAGATAGGTTTTTTTTACCTAAAGACATGGAAATTAAACCCTATAGTCCATGGTGAACATGTTTTCATAAGTGGCTAGAAAACCCTATGTGGAATTCAGTGAGCTTTGGAACACATTATTGATAGGAAGAATCTTGGTTAGGAGGGTAGAGATCTTAGTGACTTTCCCTTGGGATTAGGGTTGGAGAATTCCCTAGAAAGGTATATTGAAGAGGCCTTGAGAGTGAGACAAGTTAACTCCTATTTGAAGTATGAAGAATCCTATTAGACTGGTATCTAAGCCTAAATATTGGGCTTGTGTAGTTTGGATTCTATATTCACCAGAATGAGTGGATTCAAGAAAGATGGTGACTAATGATGAGTTGGAAAATGATGTTTAATAAAAAAGAGAGGAGAATGGAATCCTTAAGGAATAGTTGGCATATATGGAAACCAAGCTAGAAGAAGTGCAACTTTGGATAGCTATAGTGAGTGAGTTGATGAAAGAAAATGAAGAGAAGGGTAAGTTAGTGCTAGAGGAAGATGTACTACCAAAGCCTGACCCTTTACACCAAGAATAACCATTCTTGAAATCTTTGAAAGAAATGAGTGGTAAAACATTTGAATTTGTGCCTCTCTTCATTGGCAAGATGGAACCAAAAGTTGTCATGGAATGGATAGAAGGGATTGAGAATCACTTTGAGTGTGATAGTATCATAAAGGCCCAAAAGGTAAGAGTAGCTAAAATAATATTGAGAGAAACAACTCTCACTTGGTGTAAATTTGTCCAAGATGAAAGAATCAAGTAGGGAAAGAACCCTATAACTAGTTGGAAGGGTATGGTGCCCAAGATAAGGGAGACTTATCTACAAGATGCTTATGAGGTACAGTTGCACAAGAAGAGGTATAATTTAATAAAAAATCACCTTGAGGTATGTGCTTAAACCAAAGATTTTCGCAAGATTTTTTTGAGGTTGCATGTGATCAAGGAATAGAGTTTGAAAGTGGCCACATACCTTAATGGATTGATATGGAATATCCAAGAGGAAATTAATCTTCTAAGTCCCCAAGACTGTACACTAACGCTATCAACTATCCCTAAAGGTGGAATAGAAGCTTAAAAAGAAACATGATTCAAGTAGTAGGGGTAGAGGTAGAGGAAGAGATGGCATAAATTAGAGAGGAGTCTTTGGAGGAAGGAAATGAGAAGCAATAACCCAAGGTGAGTCCAAGCTCATCAAGAACCAAGGAGAAACAAGTAATAGTAGAGGAGGTTACAATAGAGGAAGATGCCCTAATAAAAACTCAAGAGGAAGATCCAATATCTAGGGAAGAGGATATTATTTCTCTTCCACAAAATGTTACAATTGTCACCAATATAGACACCCTGCATATAGGTGCTCAGAAAAGAGTAAATCATCTCAAGAAGGAGAGAATAGGATAAATTTTGTGTAAGAAGAGTCTTCAATTAGTAAGAGATCAGAGGTATTATTAGACATAGAGATGGGAGAAATATTGATGATTAGAAAAACACTCATAAAGGAGCCTACGAAGGAAGAACCAAGTCAAAGAAGGTCCTTATTCAATGTCAAATTCAAGATTCTAGGTAAAGTTTGTAAGGTTATTGTAGACTCTAGTTCTACTGATAACATCATTCCTATGGAAGAAATATAAAAGATTAAGTTGCAAAGGATATCCCATACTAACCCTTATAGAATTACTTGGTTGAATAAAGATCAACATGTGATGGTTAATGAGTAGGCTTGGGTGGAATTCCCTATAGGGAGATACAAGGACAAGGTGTTGTGTGATATCTTGCCCATGGATGCTTGCCATATTTTGTTGTGAAGACCTTGGCAATTTCATAGAGTTTCCATACATGATGGGTCCAAGAACTCATATTCCTTTGAGATAGATAGGGTGACTTTCAAGATTCAATCAATCTTGGAAGAAGGGTGGTGTAGGAGCACAAAGGTCAATGGAAAAGCCATGGAAGTACACTAGGGTCACTGGAAGACCTTGGAAGGAATGGAATCAAAAACATAACCAACTTGGGTTATTTGATTGTAATGAGACCATATTTGGTCATTTCATAACATTTAAATTTTATTTGTAATGATTGACAATCCTTTGTAAAGGATCAAACATGTAAGCCATTAATGGAATTTGTAACGACTAAGTGTACCTATGGGTCACTAGGGGTGATTAGATTGATTCGAGGTTAGTTGCATTGAGATAATGACCTATAAAGGTCCAAATGAATGTAAAATGGCCACTAGAGCCACCAAAATGATGTAAATGCACATGAAGTGCAAAAATGGGAAACTTTCCCATATTGGCAAAATGAGGCCTAAAAGGCTAAATGAGGGGTTAAGAAGGTTTTAAAGGCCTTAAAACTAGGATAGAATCCTAAAAGGAACTTGGAAGTTAGATGAAAGACCAAAATGGAAAGTTTTTGTTGAAATGACAACTTTGTTGTCAATTTGACAACAAAAAATTATAATAACTTTTCGTATGTTAGTGTTAAGGGACAGTCAGTTTTGACTCTTATAGGATAGTTAGAGTTAGTTTTGGGTTGGGTTATCAGGTATTTAGATTTTTTTTAGAGGAAATCCACGTGAGTGGATATAACAATAAGAGATTTGTGTAAGGAGGCCAATTAAAATGGCTTTAATCGATGAAAGTTAATTATTCTTGAAAACTACGATTCTCTGTCCCATGGGTATAGTCCCTGCAAAAGGACTTTTAAATGCTTTGGTGAAATGTGTTTGGATTTGATAATGGTTTAAGGGGATTCTATTATGGTTTAGTTACATGTAAATACCATTGTTTAAGTTTTTTACTTCCATTTGTGTTAGACGAAACAACTTGTAACTTGACTGTTCCTGTGTAGGGGTTTGGAATCAACAATTTGGGATTAAAGTATCCTTAAATGGATTGACTCTCCCACCCTTGTGGTTATGATGATTGGTTGGAGGGGTAAAAATATGTATTTTATCCTTTTATAAGTAGTATTTGATGTAGGGATATGGAGCATTGAGCTAGAGAGACAACACAGGGGTGGTGAAGTGTTGATTGAAGGGTCACTTGCCCTTGGACCAATAAAGGTCTGAAGTATTTGTACACATGAGGACCATTTTTATGGCATATAATGTAATAATATTTTGAATCCATAGGGTTTGAACTATTATTTTGGTTTGCAAGTGATTGGACCTGAGTCACTTTCAGAAAGCCCTAGGTGTGAAGGCCTTAAAAAGAGGGTTTTGTTGTTTGGATGTTAAAAATTGTTGGATCATCTTAAAATGTAGAAAATCCTTGGTTTAGGATCATAAGTAAACTCTTTTTATGGTTGAAGAAGTTTGGGTGTGTATAGAATTGGCACTTGCTTTGTAATAGGAGGCTAAATGGAGGGCTAATAGGTAGAGCACGAGTCATTGTTTGGGTAGATGGTCCAAAGAAGTTATAGTTGGATTTGAGATATGTTTTATAAATATGGAAATGGTATTTAAATATGTATTTTTTTCCCTAGTTTTTTGGGGAAGTTTGGTGTAAAACTCATAAAAATGGTCTGGTCGGGCTACCAGGAGAATGAGCCTAAATTAGTGACCGGATTGGGTTTTGAGAGTTGAAGAACTTGCCTGGATGAATATAAAGATAAGACCAGGGACATAAATTTGTTTCCAAAGGTGTAGAGAGGGTGGTGGAATCATAAATTAGTTATGCATTTTGATTAGGTGAAGTTGGCATTGGATCAAAGAGGATGATCCTTAAGAAGGCCTAGCTGGTCTTGGGTGAAGAACAACATTGTAGTCCCCCAAAATTGTACAAAAACTCCACCATCCCACCTTTGCATCAAAGGAGAAGTGAAGAAAGGAATACCTAATATAATCTTATTGAGGGAGAATGAGTTTGTGAAGAGACTAGAATAAGTAGATGGAGTAGGCTTTGCCTTAGTATTGAAACCTAAGGATAAAATGGTAGACAAGAAGGAAGACCTACCTTTAAAAGTGAAAGATTTGTTACAAAATTAAAAAATATTATTAGTGATGCTCAACCAGCTACCCTACCTCCTGAAGGATCCATTAGTGATCGAATTGTCTTCATACTTGAAGCCTCACTCCCAAATAAAGATGCTATGAATCCCTCATTGCTATAAGTCAGTTTCTAGAAGGGGCACTTCTCCTAGACCCGCTATTGCCTCCTACTCCTCTCCTCCCTCCTCCCCATCCATCACAACCCTCATCACCTTGGTCCCCCCTATCTCTAAACCTCAAATATCTGAATGATAAAAATCTAGGGAAGAGGTGATCCTAGGTCTATCTCTTGTACTCAAAAGTAGTCCCTGCCTATGTCACCCTTAGTTGTAGATTGGGCACTATCCTATGTAGTTTCTACATATCCTCTAAGAAAATTTCATATCATATCATGGGCCCCCACCCAAGGTCCTCCTCATCTCTATATCTGGCATAATTAGTCATCTCTGTCTTGAAACCTAGTGCCTTGCCAAAGTGACGCCATACCTTGCTAATGAAAAACCACTTGACAATGCCTATGTGTTTCCCCAATAATGGCCTATTGTAAAACATGTATGCCAGCTCCTCCTTGGCCTCAACCAACTTCTTACATTCAATATAAAGAAACCATGTTAAAAAATAAAGATCGTCAAGGCATCCTGCCAATAGGGTGTATCTCCTACATGGGTCTACTGAATAAATTCTAAATAGTTATATATGTAGGGTCTCCCTCTCTATCAAGGTTTTACCCTAGGGTAGATCATGATGATAGGCTCCCACATTCACACCTATTCTATGATGGCCCCTACTGACCAACTCCTCCCCTCCCTGTAGACATTATCATGAAGCTCAAGATACATATCCACTAGGAAACAGGGTCCCCATGCCATCCATCAAGATCAAGACAAAAAATCCATAACAAGTCTTCCCCTGCCACATTAGAAGCCTCTCTGACTCCTGTAAGCACCAAGCATCTGACTGATCAAAGAACAAGGAATGCAAGCTAAAATATATTCATCAATGTAATTGTCCATCATGTGCTCCCAAAGGATAACATGGTCCAGGATGGTGAAGTTTGCAAAAGTAGTTTGCATAGCCATGATCTTGTCAATAGGATAATGATCCAAATATATCTACAAGATCAAATTTGAGTATCAGTACCAAGATCAATGATAGTGAAGCATAACATATGACTTAAACAAGAATCTACAATCATCAACAAATACTTACTGCCTCTCCATGGCAAGGGATGCGCAAAATATGATACATGTCCTCTAGTGTCACCGTCACCTCTCCAATAGGAAAATAGAACGTATTATGCTCTGAATGAAATCTCTTAGTGAGCACAATCAACAACCCATGGTTTTCTTGAATATGGGGCATATTTAGAAACTCTCCAAGTCCCATGGACTCTAGACTACCTCTCTCATCAATAGCTAATCGGAGCACAAGGTGAAGACCCACTAGGTAAGGAGCCCTGATGGCTAAGTATAGAAATTTTCACCGCATCAAAAAAACAAGTAGAAACACATCAGACACACACACACACACACATATATATCAAAAAGTGACTCAAAGTATCAAAAATGCATCAACAAAAGATCTAAGTACTTCCAGTCATGTTGCAAAGTAGTCAGAAACTATGAAAAATTAAAATGGCATTCACAGATCAATTTTATTTCATATGACATTTCCTAACATAGTGGTTCAACATTTTATAATGGAGCAACATTTTTCACCATATCGTATGAGTAATGGATCCCACCAGTGAGATATTTCATGAAAAAAACCATACGATACTTTAAGTTTGTGTAAAATGTCGTATGAACTTTCTCAGTAAAGCCATGCAACATTGCAAATTTTCATACGAAACTATTCAAATAACTACCAAAAAGTGCTAAAAAAGCAATAAATGCATCAAAATAGAAAAAAAATTGATGACTTACCACTTGTGGGTACTCCTGAGGCCGGTTGTGCAACTGGCTAAACTCAAATTTGTGCTACTTGACTAGAAATCATCTATCTACCATTGTGAAGCTCTATCTTGCTTTGGATTCATGAAAAGAAAAAGGCACAAATGATTTGAAAATGACCCCTTGGGCCCCTCATATAGCATTTTGACCTAATTTTTCAAAGTGTTGGATTTCTACAAAAAATGCACCCTCACCTAATTTTGACGTCTTGGATCCATTTTTGGGATCAAAATCAAAATCCAACTTGATCTTGACTATCAAAATCACATTTTAAATTATTCCTCCTACATCCAGCTGACTAATCCTTTGAGAGTAATCTCTTTGATCTTTTCTGGCAATCATCATTTCTCTCACTTTTGTCATCATTTCATCATCCCTTCTTCTAATTTTGACCTAACTGCTACATCTTTCTAGTCAACCTTATTCAAACTAGGCTAAATTCTCACCACTTGGTGGTTAAACTTGGTCTTTTGTGCTTAATCAATCATCTTGAACCTTATCTTATCTTGATTTGATCAAATCTATCTCATTTCTGCATCTCCTCTACCTTATTTTGATTTTGATCCTGAGGGGGAAGGAATAATCTATTAGATCTAGCTCTCAAACTATGATCAATCTTTGCTAGTTCTTGTTTGATCAATTTTTGGATTAGCTAATTTTATGTGATTCATTTGATAAAGTTCAAAGTCAAATCTATATTTTAAACCTTTTCTATTTCTGGCTCAATCAAGTTTAGGATTAGTTATCTCTCTTTCCCTTGTTTGATCAAGTTCAGAGTCATATCTCTTTCAACTATCTTAATGCCTATTCTTTGACTCAATTTTTTCTAAGATCTCTCACACATTAGTTAAAGAGGGGCAAATGTAATCACCCAAAAATGGTCTAGTAAACCATGAGCTCCACTCTAACTTTAAACATTTAAAATACTAGACCTTATCTTATGCTTAATCAATCTTATCTCTTGATCAAATCATCACTTTATCATTTATTTTATGATATACTAAAGTTTTACCACTTTATCCTAAGCTTTATTTGATTAAGAGAACATGTCCCATTTTAATTAAATAAAACCCACTTTATCCTATGTGTGCACATGAAAAAGGAACTTCCTAATTTAAAAAGAAAAGAAAAAGGCTTTTTGTCTTCATATACTGGAATCTCTTTTTCCTCTTAATCCCCACCACTCATTTCTACCTAACTATTCTCGTCTACTTGATTTTGCCTCTTGATAATAATTTTCCCTAATTTCAAAATGGGGATTATTCTCCACTCTTAGATTTTGCCACTTAATCTCCACCATCCATAGTTCTTTAAAAGGAGACTCTTTCCTCACTCTTGCATATTAGATCATTCATGCTATTGATATGCTATCATTTTGTTTACTTGCATTCTTAAGAGAATTCTAGTTTACTTTCATTCTATCTTAGCGATTCCTTATTACATCTATCTTCAATCACATAGGTTAAATAGGAGGTATTACAAAATTTTGATAGATTAGCTTTTCTTTCTTGTTCTTACTTTTTTATTCTAGCTTACATCTTTCATCTCATTTAGATCTTTATTCCTTGCATCTTCATCTTGAATATTCCATTCTATGGTGCACCTTGCAAGGGTTTTTTATTGAGGTTCATTTAAGAGCCATCATCCATAATGCTTACATTCTTGCACGTCATAGATAGGAAGCTATAAGCTGCCTCTTGAGATATCCTCTTCTATGGATTCTCTCAAGAACAATGGTTTATAAAAGTGTGTCACCTTTTGATCACACAACTTTATTATTATTCCATTAACTAAGCACCCAAAAATACTCAACTATTAGCTTGCATGGTTCCAAAAACTATCTTCTTTGTATGCGCTATTTCCTATACTTAGCCAAAAATAGTCCTAGCCTTGATATGAGTTCCTTATTGATTGTACATATGCGAATGACACCTATACATGGTATTATTTCCATCAATAAAAATAATGTAACCATTTGGTTGTTTCTCTTTCCATCTTGCCCACATTCTCCCGCTTTTGTAATTGATGGCAACACTTAGTGAAAAATTATTTGTGTCTGTATTGCAAAATTAACCATTCAAAAATTGTGTTGCACTTATTCTTTCTGATAGGACCCCTTTTATATATATTCATACTTTAGAGAAATTTTTCACTTTCTCATTCCCCCATTGACATCAATGGAAAAGGGTGTACCCAATATGTAAAAATACTTATTCAAAACTTCCTCCAAACACAAAAAAAGATTATAAAGGTTGTTTATGTACAAACAAAAATTGCTTACTTACATTAATAGAAAACATTCTGCATAGAGGGTCTTAAAAAGTATTAAAAAATTTTCTCATCCTTGTCTCAAGATCATTAAGAACAATATGTGTGCATTGAAGTTATATGCAGTGGTATCTATGTTTATCAAATTAACAGGTTCCCACACTACACTTTCCTTTTGAGCCTCCTTTAAGGAACATAAAAGCGTGTGAAGTTTCAGACCAATGAAGTTTCTCATCTCATTCACATTTTTATCATTTTCTACTTGTTTTTCTCCAAAAAAAACCATATTTTCAAGAAAGGACACAACTTGGATTTCTACAGATGAGATGGAGACCTACATAGGATTGAATAATTGAGAAGTTTTCTCCAATTGATTTACATAATTCTTTATTTTCTCCTCAAAAGTTGTTACAAATTTATCCATATACAAACATGATTTATAAATATTGGTTCCCTCATTGATAGCTTTAGTGATCTCTTGTATATGCTAATCGAGCACCATTCTATCATGCACAACTTCCTTCTTTAGATGTTCAAGTATTTTCTCATCAAGTTCTCTTTTTACTTTTATCTCTGTAGACTTTTTCAAAGGATTCAAATTGTGATCTTACCTCACAAATTAACTTATTTAGCTTTATAGAGGGTTTTTCTACAATGTTTATTATATGTATTAGAACTAGCATCATCAAAAACTTTGATTCTTCAATAATCAATTTTGTGTCCTCCAAATGGTTTTTAAACATCTCCTCCTCTGCTTGTGCCTCTACAAATTGATAAAAATTATACCTTTGTATTGGAGAGAATGAGGATATGTCAACTTGTCCTTGGTATATTTCAGCACCCTTGGGATTAGTCTCCTTTCCCATGAATAAGCACTTTATAGTGTCTCTTGCCTCTATTTTCTACGTGTTCGCATCCTCCTCATGTTAACCCTTATCTTCTCTTCTTTCTTGTTCTACCTCTTTTTTATCCTTAGATTATTTCACCTTATCCAATCCCCTTTCATCTTCATTTTTGTTCCATGTTTTGTCCCGAGGAATCTCTATTGTTGTATCTAAGATATCATCTTGAAATTCCTCTACATCATTTGTAACTTTTGGTATTTGAATATAAAAAAAAATTGTGACATCTATTGCTGCAATTGTGACTAGTTCACCTTGGACAAAATTATATTTAGGTTTTTCTTATTGTACACTCACTGATTAAAATTGACTAACCCATGCATAACTTATACTTGTCTTGCATGTGTACTAATAGATTTGTCAAGTGTTTATTTGGCACATTAAGAAAACTTGAGGGACTTTCTCCCTGTGCATCAAATGCAGCTTTATAGTAACCATTTTAAGATAGTTTTTTATTATTTATTTTGTTTCTCTACTAACTTCATCATTTTCTATAAGCATCAATATATGCATTCTTTCTCTACTTTTGAAATCAAGTTCTGACACCTTCAAAATTATTTAGATACATTAGAATGAAATATTTTTTCCTACGAAGAATTAGATAGTTATATAAGGAAATTCTTTGCTTAGTTTCAACATGATTTTCTCATCTAGTGTTACATTTTATACCTCTAGAAGTGGGGATATTTATTAAGAAGAACAAAAGTTAAGAAATAGTACTACAATAACTTGTGATTTAGGGACAAAATATAGGAAATTCTTGATGTAGAGAAGGTAAATGGAGAAGAAATAGATAATGTGTAACACTTGGAACAAAATGAAAATTTTAAAGAGGAAGATTTGGAACTTCTTCCAAAGGTTGTTGAAATATAGAGAAAGGCAAACAAATATAAGGTGAAGGTAAACATAATAGAAAAACACCAGTCCATGAAACTAAATGAAATCATTACTAACATAAGCTCTACAATATCAAGGTATAGGAGGAATAAGAAAGAACTCAGAAAAAAGACGTGAGAGAACATGAGGCGCACATTGATCTTAGTTATGTTTTTTTCATATGTTCATAAAAAAATATAGGCTCTCGAGGTCCATCTTTTCTTTATGTCATTTGCTAAAATATTCACTAATATTTGAGGTAGTTATCTTCAAGAAACCATTGCTTACCAAAGTCATTTATGATACTTGATGCATATATATTGCTTAATTTTGTTGTGATAAGAATGAAACATAAAAAATAGAGGAAAACTTTAAATACATGAAATCACATCTAAAAGTTATCCTGCAGATTGTGAACTATGTATTATGATTTATGGGTTGTTCATTCATCTTATGTTTAATGCATTACTATTAGATGTTATTCTATAAATGTACTGTTGGAATATTTTTGGAATATGAAATTACATAGGTTTATATTTAATGATCATCTTTGTGTGAAGTTAAATGGAAAATTAGTACTAGTAAATGGTGATATCTTGAATCAAATTTGAAGAAACTTTCTATTCTTTTAGTCTTTTTTAAATGTATAATTTTTTTTCCTTTTAAAACTTTCTGGTTAAAATTTCATTTCCTTATTTTCTTTCTATTTCAAAGCATACATGTCTCATTTTTATTATTTTCAATCACAAGAAGGTAGATGCACCTTCCAAAATAAGCAAAGAGTTGGTATCAAAAATCATCGTGCTCAACTCAACTATTAGTTTAGATTGACACTTGTTGGACACAAAATATTAAAGAATTAAGTAGTAAAAATATGAAACTAACGAGACCAATATCTTTCTTCCAAACCAAATATATGTTTGAATGTGTCACTAGAAAATACTTTTAGACACGTGTAAGAGAAAACACCTCCAACATGTCTAGACCACAGTGTTTGACATCAATGACAACATACAACTAAATATATATTTTCAATAGTATTCACGTTTATTCATTTCTTTTATTAATCATAATTTATGCAAACTCATAACATTATATATTGAATTGCATCCACATTCCTAACAAGAAAAGTAGAATTCATTTGAGATTTACCTTCAAATTGAAATTTTGTGTTTACTATGTTATTTTATGTATTCTATTATTTTTCTAATTTTAGTTTATGTACATATTGATACCATCATTTAGACAAAAAAATCATAAACAATAATAATTATACTTTTTAAAAGTTTCATTATGCTCTAAGATAGAAGTACACTAAATGGCCTAGATTATGAATACAATGTGTCTTAAAGCCGTGTAAAAGTTTATATCCTAGTCATCTTAGATCCTTAATTATAGATCTAGTATATAATTTTTATTTATGATACTATTGTACTGTTACGATAGTTAATGAACAAACCTCTCTTTTTAATAATTTGTATTGATTAATCAAACCCAACTATTTAATAAATTTAAAATATAACACTTACTAATTTATCACTTAATCTTTAAATATAAATAAATTTAAAATATACTTACATTCACTAATATATAACTTAATCTTTAAATATAAATGAATTTAAAATATACTTACATTCACTAATATATCACTTAATCTTTAATATTTGAATCAACGAAATGTTCTTTAATATTTTCTAAAATTGTTTTAAAAATTAGATAAATATAAAAAAAAATTTAAAAATAGAAAAAGGCTCTAAATAAAAATTCTCAAATTAATGATTTAAAATCATATAAAGATATTCAATTTGATCTTTTGTCTGGAACTTATGTAATCTATATATTCATATATCGATTAAAATTTGTTGGGGACAGCCAAAACGGTTGTGCAGACAAAACTAAATTATATATATATATATATATATATATATATATATATATTCTCTCAGCTACCGTTGGTGTCGTGTTTGTTGGCATCACTAAAGCTCAGAGCCCATGCCAATCGTGTGCACATCTACCCACAACTTAGTAAATGACATTATAACGTTGAAATAACGGAGAAGTTATGTAAAATTGCGTTCATTCCATTAATAAAAGAGTCTTGTACAACTCCAAGAAAGCATGAGCATTGCGAACAAAAATTTATCTCTGTTTCTAAATATTTACTTGTGAGAAATATCCCCAATTCACTTACGCTTAAAGCGGAATTATCAATAAGGTATATCATAAAGCTTAAGGTATGGTTGAAGGGCAAGTTAACTGTGGGAGCTCTCTTCACTGTACATTCTTGAAGGACAATTTATGATTTCAGCTATTTAAGGTCATTAATTTCTACGTACTAGGTTTGCTGTCAGTCATATTATTAGGACGGTGGTTATCCTCCTGAAGGAATGCACTATTACTGAAATTTTTTTTTCTCAAATTTGTAAATATGCTGTGTTTTTTTTTTAAATTTGCTAGTTGTTTTCGATCCAGAATGAGCAGATTAACAAGAACAGATCCTGAAATTTAAAAAAAAATCCACTGCGTTTTCGATTTTCAAAAATGGTACGACGGTGCATTCCTTCCGGAGGATAGCCGTGTCCTATTATTAGTGCTGTATATTTCTCCTTCTGGAATTATGAGTTATGTCCTTCAAAGTTTAAATGAATCACCCAATCATTACGGCTGAGTTTCATTATCACTTGGGTATCCACATCAGAAGGGTCCACTTAGAGAAACTTCAGCAAACAACTTAAAATTTGGCTCTTTCGTGGTCCCTTAGACAGCTGGCCTGGTGGATGTCATTAAAACTCCTTCATTCATCCATTCATTAAAATATTAATCACTAAGCCATGGGTAGATGTGATGAATTGTATTATTGTGTTTACTAAACTAATATCCTATATTAAACATAAAATATAACAAATCAAATTATAGGTCTAATAAATTTTAAAATTGTTTTGTACAATTTACAATTGGTAAAGATTAAATAAAGCGTCACTTAAAATTGTTTTGTACAATTTAAAATTGGCAAAGGTTAAATAAAGCATCATTTTGTTAAAAGGTGTATGTTGTCAACTTGTGAATTGTTCTATTCAAAATAGGTATATTCTTAATTGGCATAACGTGTCTTTTCTCTCTATCTATTATAGAATGGGCATGTTCTCTTTTTTACAAATTTCTTTAGATTTCTTCCATTTAAGGGAAGCATACCAATGGTTGTATATTTATCTTTGGGTACCCTGGTATCCTAAATGATATATTTTGTTGTCATTTCTATGTCTCTTAATTTCTTATAGCTATTATTCTAGTTTTTGGATCTAGTGCAAAGGTTAAAAGTAGTCATTTCAAAGTTTGCTTGAAACTTACTTAAAGATGGTCCAACAATTGTGCACTAAAATCACCTTAAAAATTGCTAATATTTATGCACAAATGTTCAAGTAGTTGTACACATTAACACTAATAAAATTGTACAACTCCAATTAAATTCACCTAAAATTTGGTAATGATCTTTTAATTATTGCTATTTTTATTTAAAATTAATAATTATGAAAAGTTATATAGAAGCAGTGCAAAATAATTAGAATTTGGTTGAGTACAAGAGTACTTGTAGTCTACTCATTTCAGATCTAAATAAATATGATCCCATCTACACAACTAGCATCCTTAAATTTTAATAACTACCCTCATTAAAATATCATTACTAGGTTGTCGGCAACAACGGGATATGCGTGGGAACGAGGCTGGTAAATACCAAGCAAGGGAGGATGAATTGTTTCAGTTCGGAGAGTTGCGGATCGGTCAGACGCTCAAAATTTGTGGTTTGATCTTGCATTAGCAGGTATGCAATACATCTCTTTACAAAATTGAATTGTAAAAATATAGTTTTGGAAATCTTCAGATTTAACATAATGCGATGGGAGATTGGAGAATTATTTAAACTTGTTATGGAAAAGAATGATTATAATGCAAATTTTAAAAAGTGTCTGTATAATATCACGTGCTTGCGAGTGTATCTTTAATAGTATAATCTAAAGAGAAAAAAACATTTGTCGGGATATTTGATTCAAAACTACTTGTCATTTTTATTTTTTTTGGCATCCTCTATCTTATGTGAAGGGCTTCTAGGCCTAAATCGTAAGCGTCTCCAAAAGATTGGATGAGGATTTGCCGCGATGTAGATGACAGTTTTAGAAAAGAAAAAAAAACCGCTAAATTTTAGATTTCATAATAGTGTTAAAAAGATAGTATTTGTTTATTTATAAATACTTATAAAAGAAAAGAAATAAACTTGTATAGTCTATAATACAGATTTCTCTTTTTTGAATATTCAACCATTTAATTTTAGGTGTATATATGATAAACTAATGTGGGATTGGGCCTGCAATTTGACAGTCACCCTTATCTGTTGTATAAATTTTATTAAATTGTGAACAAACTTTATAGTACTCTCTATTTGTTGCACTAATTTTATTAAATTGTGGGTGAACTTTATAGCACTACTATAAACTACAGTTTATACGGGCAAAACGTATGGTGGTAAACTTTTCTTCTTGTACAAGGTGGGCTGCAAAAATATTAAACCTTGTGACCTCGTGCTTTATCATAGGAATCAGCCAGGCCCAACCTTATATTAAATTCTTTTAAATTTAAATAATTTTACCAATTTTTTTTTAATATTAAATATCGAGGGAGCAAAAGAGTTTATACAGAGAGCAAGGGAGGCAAAGCCTCAACCAGCAACCACAAGAGTTCAAACCACTACATTACTGAAAGTATATAGTCATCCATCAACAAGATAAGGAGCCAAAAAAGTAGCAGAGTAAATAATAGGACTCGAGATAGAACTCACAAAATGAGAAGCCAACATAAAACTCTTATATTGAAGAATCTCATCAAGATTTTCCACCCATGTGGTCCAGCCTTGAGGAACCTCCATCCACACCACCTTCTTCTGATCCAGGATCCGAGTAAACATCTTGAGCTTATCAAAGTAGGGACCTCTTTTGTCTTTGAGATCCCTAATCAACTTCTTGAGCGCATCATCAAAGACAATCTGATTTTCTGCAATCCTAGCCCACTCAAATCCATCTTTCATTTCATAAATGAACATGGTAGCACACCCATCTCTGAGGAACCGCAACAACTTTCCCTTTTCTAAATTCACCACACAACAAACGTGCGCAACAATTTTATAACGTATGGATTTTCTAAGAAAACCAACAAGCATTTTTAACCATGTTGTAAGTTCTCTTGTGGCAGTCAGGAAGGCCATAATCATTAATAAGAGTCTCCCAACTGATAAGATTATTATGCTCCAAGATGTCCATAATACACTTAATGCCCTTATTGTACTAGTACCTAGCAGAGTAGCCTTCGGTTAAGGCAAGGGGTTTATTATTATGGTAGAGGTTCCACCATATTGATCTGTCCTCGTGCAAGGTGTGACTATAATCTATGTTAGAGTTATCTATAAATCCGTGCACAAGCTCCTAGGCTTTCTAGATGGACTTAAAGACCCAAGTGCCTTGGACAGACACAAAGAACTGACTAGCAACCGGATCACAGAATGGGAGGGCTTTCCAAGATTTGGCAGGCTTAGGGACACCATTTTGAATGTTGTTGTCCTTCCAGAACATGAAAAATCCATTTGGCAGCAAGGGACATTCCTTGCATCCTAAGATCCTTAAGACCCACACCTCCAAGTTTCTTGTCAACTTGGCACTAGCTCCATTTGACCGTGTGAGTCTTCCTTTTACCCTTGCCTTCAGAAAGGAAATGCTTGATGGACTTTTGGATTTCAAAGATTTGGTAATTTCTAAACATCCAGGAAGAGGAGAATTATATATTGTAGGAGGAGAGGACCAAAAGACACATATCCTTAAGAGAGGGAGAAACAAAGAATGGGATACCGAGGTATCTAACTATCTTGTTAGGTCCTCCCCATGAGTAACCAAATTGTTGAAGCTAGTCGCAGGGTTCCTCCTTCCACCCAAGCAAGATAGATTTAATTACTATATATTAAATATAATAAATATTTTATTGTTACTATTTTGAAACATAATGTAGTTTAAAACATATTATTATAGATATACAAAAGCCTTGACAAGATTCTAAGTTCGTATTCTTTATTTACAAAAGATTCTAAATTAATATAAATATACAAGAAACATACATGCATGTTTATTAAATTGATATATTTTATTTAAAAATAATCTAATTAATATTATAATAAATAATATAGAAATATATATATTGCATACTAATATTATACAAAATATTAAATTTCAAAATTTATTTAGAAGTTTTAATATTTTATTAATAATTTAAAATGGTATATATACCATTGAATTTCATGTCTTGTGGGACTACTTTTAACTCTTTACATGATGCAGTGAACTTGGCGTACATACCTTATTCCTTTACTCTGTTTGGTTCACTCGGAAGATGACTGAGAAGATGCATAAGGAATTTTAATTCTTTATTTTAATTTCTTTGAATATGGTGTGTATATGTTTATATATATACACACATACATGTGTGTATATATACACATGCACACATGTGTATATATACACATACACACATGTGCATATATGTGTATACATGTATGTATATACACACATGTACACATGTATATATATACACACATACACACATGCGTGTATACACACACACACACACATATATAGAGCGAGCGAGAGAGAGAGAGCAATATAATATACATTATTATAGTCACGGATCCCACGAAATATTAAATTTAGTTTTATAAAAATTAGAATTGGAATTCAAAATTCTAATTTCAATTTTTTGGATGGGCACAAACATGGAATTGACATTATCCAGAATTAGATAATGCCAATCCCAATCTAATTCTGTCCCCCAAACAGGGCATTAGATTTTGAACTTGTGACCAATATTTCAACATCACAAATTCTCCACCACTAGACCAGATAGACTGTGGATCTAAAAACAAATTGAATTTCACTTTATCATAAAATAATAAAAAAATAGATGTAAACAATATCTTTAAGTAACACTCAAAACTTCTATGAAAATTAATAGGTGTGAACGGGTACCCATTGCAAAAATGAATAAATGGGATGAGAATTTTTTTTTTAAATTTCTTTTTTGGGTTCATTTGTTTTTTTAACCATTAATATTGTACGAAAACCTCTGAGATTATATAATTTCTTCGAGGTACTATTCTTTCTACAAAATCTACAGTTAATAAAATTTCATTTGACTTTAAATATTATATCTTGTCTATATCCACTTCAGATCTGTTGAACTTTGAGGTTGACAACAAGGATGAAAGAACTGAGAGATGAATATTAAAATTTCACTATACAGAAATTAGATAGCGAATGGGTTTGGGGTAGACAATTTTGGAATTGGCCATGTACAAGACTGAAAGCATAGAAAATAAAAAACTTAATGATAC
Source organism: Chamaecyparis obtusa (assembly GCA_027943335.1). Classification (NCBI taxonomy): domain Eukaryota; kingdom Viridiplantae; phylum Streptophyta; class Pinopsida; order Cupressales; family Cupressaceae; genus Chamaecyparis; species Chamaecyparis obtusa. The sequence goes on from BSBK01001770.1 coordinate 271,402, forward strand.
AATAATATTATTGAGCAGGCATTGTAGACATATGAAAGGCTTTTTAATTAGAGAAGTTTTAATTTGTTTTAAAATTATATATAGCGGAAAAGCTGACTGGTAAATGATTGACCAATTTTAATCACTAAAAAATAGTGCTCAGTAGGGATGTTACCTAGAACTATAGCCTATTGTTTACAAAATAATATATATTTTCTTGCTTCAAAATAATATCATGCAGAATTCCTTCAGGTTTGTTTTATGTATTATCCTTTTAAAAACTATTATTGAACAAAAAGTCACCTTATCATGAGGGACAATGTGAGCTGGATGATTTTTCTAACTATAAAAATCTGACCCTTGGCGAACTTGCAACACATAAGGTTATCGGTAGACCGAAGAGTGATAGGCAATTAAATTTGTATAGAACTGCTTGGTTTTAACGGTTGTTAAGGAGAGTTAACTTTAGGTGCAAGAGTAATAAGAGTGTGATTCATTTCAGAAAGAATGATTATGTTATTCTAGGCATCTTCAAGATTGAGGAGAAGATTTTGACCTAGAAAATACCAAAATCTTTGAAAGATCATGGAGGTAAAGCACATCTAGTCTCAGAGTGTTGTCTGAGGGTAAATCAAAAACCACTTTTTTGAGTTCATCAAGAGCAATCTTAGCCATGAGACATTTATTACCTTCCTCTCGGACACATATAAAGTCAGAGAACTTCATTGAGAGGCGCTTTTTCAAAACATATCATACATTTATAATTTGCAGAATTTAGTTTGAAGGGAAGAGCTTACCAGAAGACAGTTACGAATAGAAGCTGCTATGACTCAGCGTCTTTATGCGCCTAAGCTGCAATCATAGATGACAATGTTGTAATGAATAAGTATATAAATAGCCCTACCAAAAGATGAACATATCCTACTCTCTAAGTCGTGTGTACCCAGAAGCGTTTGCTCACCGTTTCTGTTGTAAACTCGCAGTTTGAGGGTACACTTTCATCTACTTAGAGGAAGATTACGCTCTACCTAGTAGCTTAGGCAGAAGACTTTTCTCAGATTAAGAGCATACGGTCAATACTAACATGGCCGACGACTTCTTAATGAAAAACAGACGTATCTTAGATATGATGAAATATCTAAGATATTTTAAATTATATTTAATTATAATAAGTTAAATTGTAATATAATAATAAGTTTATGGCCTTCACTCCCTCCCATAAGTCATGCGACCAACATCAACAAACAATGTAAGCCATCGTAGTAAAGTTAAACTCGTCGATCAAAATGGACAGTTGTCTATGCAGAATGCGAGTATTGAAAAGTGATTCTGCTCATGTTTCTAACACTAATTATCTACTTATTCAGCACCTACTGGCTATCATTCATTATTTCAACTGGGTCTGAGAAGTTAAATATTACAAAATTAGAAAATATATGGTTATTTGATAAATATTTAGCAATCAATCAATTCATAAGAAGTGTTTAGCGTAGTGGCAAAAATTTAAGATGCCTAACGTGCTGGATCCTCGACCATTGATGGGATAGACACATAATTTGTGGATACAAAATACACAGGCCGTCTGCTCACTTCGCTTTCGTCTCCATAGTAGCATTTGCGGAAAGTTCAAACTAAGGGTAGTTGTTATCTTGGCATTACATTAAACAAAGATTTGAATATTAATTGATTAATTATAGAAGCATTACATTACATAAAATGAAGATTCTAAGATTTGTTTGGTCTCCATTAATGGCTGAATATTTTTTGTTTTTCATTTTAAATAATTTATTTTGGTTTAAATAACATTAAGATAATTTTGTATTGAGAACGAATCTTATCAAGTTAATGTGAATCGTGACTGAGCCAGTCAAACGAAAAAAGCATAATTTGACAAAGCACGTGGCTTTGAAAAGGTCTCCCGGCTGCTCCGTCCATATGCTTGTGTGAATACGAGCAATGTAAAGCAGAATAAATTACTGAAAGCACAAACTGCAGAACGCAGAACGTAAAGCAGAAGATTATCCATAACGCAGAGGCCAGCGTCTATGCAGCGATGAAAACTAAAAGTCTTATTGCAGAGAGTTAAAGAAAAACTAAGTTACTCCTGATAAGATGTAGATTTTTGATAACTTAATAGACACCTTCGAAAAAAAGGATATAGAGAAGATAAATGAGGCAATGAATACAGAAAACGAACAGATATATGAATGGCGGCTTATTTAAAATGTATCAAAATAAAAAGATAATTTTTTTTTCTAGATTTGTAAAAATACAGTAATTTTTTTGCAGAATTTTTTGTGGTTTTCAATTATAAAATGTGGAGATCATGGAGAACAGATGTTGAAAGTTTAATGAAAATCTGTTTAGTTTTCGATTTTTTGAAATTTGGTCAAACGTACATTTTGGATGGAGCTTAGCGACATCGTTTATGAATTAGGATTGTAGAATTCCCATGTTTTTAATAATTTACAAGAACCTATTTCTCATAAGAATAAATTGAAACACTTAATACTCATTACATTTAAATACTATACACATTTTACTTAAAAAAAAACAGATATGAAGTTTTGATTTCAATAAGTACCGTCTCTTTAAAGAGTTGCTATTGGAGCAGAGAAGCGTGAAGAGCCCAAGTGGAGTAAGTGCACAACATTTCTCATTCTAGACAATGATTTCACAGAGAAAGTGGAGACTCAGTACATGCAGTAGCTTTTTATTAGCCAAGAATAAGAACCCATTTGCATGTCTCCATTGCAAAATTTGCCGAAGTATTTTTTATTGCCTGAAATTATTAATGCGGAGATCTGCTTTTTATTGCAAAATTCTTTGTCTTGAATTTTGGAAAAGAAACGGAATTAGAGGAGTTCCTCCCAAAGGCCCGATGGCGGTTCGTAGATGCATATAGAAATTAAAGTTTCAATGGAGCTCATGAGACAGCGTAGATATTGACAAATTGTAGAAAGTATAAAACTTTGTGAAATTTACAAGATTTTGGTATCATATAAAATTTGTATTTGTGTTGTGATAGGATGAAAATTTTATAAAGTTCTAATATCATCTAAATTTTTAACTAAAGTTGTACATCACGGTCTAGATTTAGCTAGAAAAGAAAGAATAAATTAATAAATAAAAGGAAAAAACTTATAATCTTTTTCATTATAATTTACAAATGAATATATATAAAATATTTAATCTTACTCAAAGTAGAAAAAAAAAGAAAAATAAGAATAAAAATAAAAAATAGAGATATTTCTTAGGTAGCTTGAAAACTAAATAACAATAGCTTTATCCAAGTGTTGATAGAATTCAAAGTTGTCACTTTCAAGAATAAAACTTGGCATAAAAACTAATATTGCATAACATTTTTTACTAATAGGAAAGGAAGGACCAAAAAGCCAAATGTGAGAAGTTGAGACTAAAAAGACAACGCAGTAGGTTGAAGTGCCACCAGTATCAGACTTGGAGGGATTAGACGCATCTAAGTACTACTCCGAGAAAGAAGAGTTACATGATGAATTAAGAATTGTAGATCAAAGATACACAAAAAAATAAAATCTGCATCTAATAATTTATCAAACAAAAAGACGAATGGGAAGAGAAGAAGAACAAAGACGGATAAGAAGAAAGGGAAGGAAAAAATTGTGGAAAAATGGACTAATAAGGATTAGTGAGCATGTTTTGTCATCCAAGGGAGCAAGTGCGTACCTTGGAAGGCAATGAAGATAATTACATGAAATGTAAAATATTAAGGACTTCAACACCTTTGGCAAGAATCCTGCAACCAAACACCATGTCAACAAGTTATTGGTCGACATAATTTTGTTGCAAGAACTAAGCCAATTTTTAAATGGAAAAGATGCTCAAAAGAAACACAAGGAATTATTAGGACAGGAGGAGTATTGGAAGCCTAAATTGAAGAAAAAATACCTCGAGGCAGGAGACTTAAATACAAGGTTTTTTCACAACTCAGTTGGTTGAGTATAAATATAAAAAAGTAGAGAAACAAAATAAAAATATAGAATAAGAAGAAAATAAGAGATACGATTTTATAGTAGTTCAACAATTGCCTACATCTATTCTAAAGCAGGGAATCACTCTATTATTTAAGTATCCAATACACCATACATAGACTATTGGATGATTTGAATGGTACCGAGACTATTGGGTGATTTGAATGGTACCGAGACTATTTTTTCTAGAATTAAGGCTATTGTGAATGAAGGTCAGGAATCCTTTTCTTCAAGCTCCAAAGTTCTCTAAAATATGATACACCGTAATAAAGATCTTCAATATTGGGTCAAAAATGATTATACAATAGCGGTCACAGAGTATGAGGAAACTGTTTCAGCTATACGAAACAAGCTAGAGCCATTGGATTGTTTTGACCATACCTAATTGGCTACCGATGGTACCTACATCGTGCATAGTTTGTTCTCCCAGTTGCAAGGTACATCTTGGATCAACATGATGCTGGACTTCCCAAAATACAATTTTCTCAGAAATTATGCCTACAATATGAGGAACATTGTCTGGAATGACAAATTTCATGAGAATTTGGATCCAGTAGACAAGTAGAAGATCGAATCAGACGTCGATAAGGCAATTAGGTGGCTATACAACAATTGGCTTGCAGAAGTGAATGAATTTGAAGACAAATACAAGGAGATAGAACAATGTTATGGTGTAAAAATTTTGAAAGTATAGTTTTTGTCACAGAATTGTATTTTGATGTATTGGATGACGTTCTTAATAGAGAAAGATTTTAGGGAACAATTTTGGAGGTAATTTTATGTTTGGGTATTAGAATCATATAATGATCTTCTAGATACTCTATTCCATGTTGGAGAGAAGAGGAGCATAGGAATAGTAGATCATGTTGTGAATGGTGGAGAAGTATTGTTTAAATTTGTATAAAGTAGTGTTTCTGTCCAAATATAGCCAACCCTTGACAGCAAGAATGGATCCAATGGTTTAATCTCAAACTACTTCATTTTTGTCATGTAATCTTTCTAGCTCAGATGATGCCTCAGACTTGAGTTTATAAAGTAGTGTTTCTGTCCAAATATAGCCAACCCTTGACAGCAAGAATGGATCCAATGGTTTAATCTCAAACTACTTCATTTTTGTCATGTAATCTTTCTAGCTCAGATGATGCCTCAGACTTGAGTTCATTAGAATCATATAATGATCTTCTAGATACTCTATTCCATGTTGGAGAGAAGAGGAGCATAGGAATAGTAGATCATGTTGTGAATGGCGGAGAAGTATTGTTTAAATTTGTATAAAGTAGTGTTTCTGTCCAAATATAGCCAACCCTTGACAGCAAGAATGGATCCAATGGTTTAATCTCAAACTACTTCATTTTTGTCATGTAATCTTTCTAGCTCAGATGATGCCTCAGACTTGAGTTTATAAAAAATTCTTCTCTCCGCTGCCACCATCTAAGACTTGTTCCATGTCCCACAAGCATCTAATCTCTCAAATTTGTAGCACTAGTATACACATTGTTGGGATCGTCCAATTTGAGAGACACAAACACAGAAATTACTTCACTACAAGAGTTTCCAAATTGGTGAAGCACCAAAAAATTCCAAACCACCTGAAGCTTCAAACACTTCGGAAACCAATAACCTACTTACTACCAACCATCCACTTTAACCGCTGGACCACGAGACTTCTTTGCTAGTAATAGGCGGTGTTTTCTCTAAAACTTGTCAAAATTGCTTACACTATTAAAAGGAAAACGGCCCATAAGAGTTCAACTCGTGACCACTGACTTCGTAAAGGCATGCATAACCAGTTTGCTATTAATAACGCTTGCTAAATTTTTGGAGGAGTTTATATTTAACCTTATTGCATTCTGCCTATCCTCCTTAAATAAGGCTTATTGTTAGAAACAAACCCCTAATAAGGGATTGAACCGAAAATCATAAAATATCATAAGATTATCATGAAGATAATCTATGATAAAAAAGGGATTAATTAGTTTTGTTTTTTTAAGTTTAATTATGGTTATTTTATGTATAAAATGGGGGTAATAGGCCTTTTGAAAGACATCTAGGTGATGAAGGTGGAGATAATATTTTGGAGACGTGTTGATTATTCCTTCATAACAAGATAATAATGTTGTTGTTGTACTTGAAGGGAATGGTCTTGAAACACTTGTAATTGATTTTTGGAGTTAATCGGATCGGCCCCCCTATTGGAGTAGGACCCAGAGAAGTAGTCCACCTAGACGAACTCCATGATCAATTGTGTTTTATTTGCTATCTCTCTACTCTCTTTCTTTTAGTTCATTACCTTATTATATTTTGATCATTTATACATTTTAATTACGTTAATTCACTTAATTAAATATTTAAATTGACTTTATGTAATTACGTTAAACATTTCTCTATAGTTGTATCATATCTCTTGTGTCACTAGTATTGCAAATTTGAATGCTAACGAGATCCAAGATTCAACAAGGCAAAGATAAGCTTGAAGAATACAATCATGAGATTGTGAGTTGAAGAACTAATCCACCATCACAAATGGAAAATACAAGTGGTGGATAGGATTCCAAAGACAAGAGTATCTAGAAGGCTCTTCAAAATTTGTAGAGGATGGTAGAAGTTTTAGTACATGAGAGAGAAGAAAGGATGCGAAGATGTGAAACTCATGAGTATAAAGAGAAAATATGAGGAGGTGATTGTGAGCCTCCGAAGACACCTCCAACTCCCTCTTCTCCTTCTTCTCCTTCTACTCATTTTGAGTCTTCTAATCATTTTAAGGGTGGACATAAGCCTAGAATTAAATTGGATGTAAAATTTGATCTACAAAAGTATTATGGGGAATTAAAAGTGTTGAGAAATTAGATGATTGGATTCAACAAGTTGAAGTCTATTGTAGAGTCCAAAATCTCTTAGATGATGGTGATAGGATTCAGTTATCTACTCTTTGGTTAGGAGGTACAACTCTAACCTAGTGGGAGACTAGAACTTGGGCTAAAAATTCTTAACATGGTAGAGTCAATTTAACTTGATCATAATTAATTAATGCTCTCAAAAAGAAATTCTATCCCCTAGGCCATATGCAACAGTTAATGATGAGCTCAAAAACTTTTAAGCAATTGAAAGGTTAGTCTATCCAAGAGTACACCCACGAATTTAGGAAAAAGGCTATTTCATTAAATGTTCCATTGTACACACAGGATACTTTGCTCAAGTACATAGGTGGTGGCTAAAGCACAATAATCTATCACCTTTTAGGCTAACTTATCAACACAGCTGAATTTTAGTATTTCTAACTAAAAATTAATTTTAGTCAAACATATGGTCTAGCTAGATTCATTCTAGCTGAGTTAGATAAGTGATTTTACTTTTCCAATTGAAAATGTCTATTAAATGGATGTTTTATACCACTTTGGGTCCAATTACCATAGAAATAAAATTATTTCAAAAAAGTGACATTTTAATAACTCCCAATTTTTTTAATGATATTTTAAAAAACACCCCTTTGTAGAAACCAGAGTCAAGAATATACTCATATAGATTTTATAGTGTTTTAATTAGACATAGTTTATTGTAATTAAAAAATATTGTAAGTAGGTATTTTAACAATCAAGGAGATTTTGATTCAAAGAAAGAATTTAAATAGTAAATCATATTAAATAAATTTGAAAAATATTTGGTGCAGTAGAGGAGAGAGTCCTCTTCAAGAATACATATTTATTTTTTTGATTGGGATATATTTTCTATGAAAAATATTACAGGAGATGAAAACTGTCGATTTCAGGTGAGTTCAAATTTGAATTGCTATAAAAGATAAAATATAGGTCACAAACTAATTTTTATTTCTTCATGCACTAGCTATATATGTCATCTATAACATATTTTCAAATTAGGGGAAAAAAGTTTATTTACATATAATTTTTTGGTCAAAACTAGACCCCTAATTTTCAGTATTTTTTAGCAACTGAAAAATCATCTTTAAAAATTTTAAAACATATCAATTCTTATTAAAAAAATTGCAGACACAAGTGTTTAAGTTTTGTTTTGTTCTTTCTCCAAAAAGTAAATGGTTTGAACGATTGCAAGTTCTTTCCTTTGAGCATTCAAGATTGAGATTTGTGTGTTGATTTAAGAACTTTGAAGTGTTTTGTTTTGACCTTAAGGCATTCAAGATTGAATTTGTGCTTTGCTTGAACTGAAAAGGAGGGAATAGAGATTTTTTTCTTTTAATGCATTCAAGAGTGCGTTTGATTTTCAAAATGACAATGAATCTTAGGACTTAGCTTCATTCCTTTAGTTTCATTCAAGATTTTTGACCTTTGCTTTTGATTTTTTAGCTCCAAAAGACAAGTTCCTAATTTAGCTTTGATGTGTGAAATTTGAAAAAGAAGGCATTCAAGATTTTTGCAAAATGAAGTTAGTTTTCAAAAAAAAGACAAAGTTTTTAGTATTGATTTTAGGAACTTTTGCATGCATTTTTAGGATTGATTTTGAATGTTTTTAGAAATGAGATGCAAATTTGAGGTTCTTTTGTTTTTTTTCTTTTAAGTACCCAAAACTTGAAATATTCCTAATTTTTGCATGAATGCATCTAAAACCTTGATGTTGCAAGGATGCAAATGTTTTGATTGATTTTTCTTGTTTGTTAGAACAAATTTTTCAAATTTTAGTCCTTAACGCATTCAAGAATGATTTGGGGGTTCATTTTAAGCACTAAAACAAGGTGTGTATGATTTTGCTTCCTTATGGATTTTTATTTTTTTTGAGAAAAATTGATCCCACAAGAAGAAGAAGTAGACAGAATAGAAGAAGAATAAAGACAAGAAGAGGAAGAAGAATTCGAAGCGCTCCGTCCACCTATAAGCTTGAAAAATCTGAAAACACTCCAAAACCTATCACAATGTTTGCAAAGAACTCGTGAAGTGGGTCCCACCGAGCATGCCAGAATGTGAGCAAGGCTTTTGAGGATCCTGTATCTATTTTGAAAGCCTCAAATCAATCAAACATTAAGATTTTAATCTAACATGAAATCAATCCAAAACAAAGAAACTCTAAGCTAAGGCACCTCAGATTGAGCTAAAACAGGTGCACCCAAGCACTGTTTGATTTGCTCTTGCTTAAGGGGATGTGGGTGTGCTCTCTAAGCACTTGGAGCATACTCTAATACATTTTAAGATAATTTGAGACTCATGAAAACTCCAAAAAGTGGCACAATATTGGGTAGAACACCCAAAATTGCCCCTAAGGCTTCAAAAACTCTAAATAATGCTTTAATGGAGATTTGATGCTATATGCTATTCTAAATAAAGAAAGAAATTATGTTAATCCATTTATTGCTAAGCTATGATGTGCTAAAAAGCTTGAAGAAAACAAAGAAATCTAACAATTAGTTGATTTTAACCTATGATCTAACATGAAAATGGCATTATAAGATTACTATTACTTGAAAATAAAAGTGGATGATTTTCTCTTAGAAATGAGAGTATTTATAGGCTTTTGGAAATGTTTGGGTTAAGAGGATAGGTAAGAGTTTGGGGTAAGGTTAGAGTTGGAGTCAAGGGGATAAGGATGAAGACTTTTTAGAAGAGTCTAGGCTTTGGATGAGGATAAAGACTTTCTAGAAAAGTCTAGGCTTTCTAAGGATAAATATGGAATTTAGGAAATAAATAAATTTTTATTTATCTCAAAGGCTTTAATGAGTTTGAGGCTCATTAGGGTTAGTGTTTGACTAGGAGTCAAAGAAGACTTAGATTAGCTTAGGGAAAGTAGGTAATTTCCCCTAAATGGGTTTAGGGAAGGATTAGGAAAGTTCTAGAAGGGTCTAGAGTTTTCCTAGGGTAAATTAGGAATTGAGGATTAATATTTAATCTTAATTAAATATCTTGAGTTGGGATTAGGGTTAGGAAATGATGGGATTAGCCTTTAATCGAAATTAAAGAAGGAATAGAAGATTCTAGAAGAGGTTAGTGGTCTTTAGGAATTTGGCAAGGTTTTGGGCAAAAAATAAATAAATTATTTATTTTGGGATTTTTGGTCAATTTATTAATTAAATAATTAATAAATAAGGAAATAATGTTTAAATAAGATTTAAACATTTTTGGGAGGGATTCCTTAATTAAATATTTTTAATTAAGGTAAAAGGATTTAATGGCATAAAAATAAATTAATTAATTAACAAATGATGATGTCATCAGGAAATTTTCAAAAAATAAAAATGCTTTATTTTCTAAAAGATTTTTAGGTGTCTACACTGTCATCTTCTTTAATTGGTTAAGCAAGTCTATCACTACTTGGTTTTCCATAGGCTTGGCTTGCTCTTCCAACCTATGAAGAAATGGGGGCTCTTTAGCTACAGGAGAGGCAGATTTAGTTGGTACATCTGTTTGTTCAGCTGAGGCATCCTCAATTTTTATTATGATAGGTTGTTGAGGAGAGGCAAGGGTTAATCCCGACCTTAAATGAATATCATTCAAGGAAATAGCATAGCTCTTCTATTGTGTTTCTAGTTTAGAATTGTTGGGATTAGGGGTAGGCTTGTTAGGAATAAGGTGTCTCAACCTTGGATAATTCCTATTCTTATTATTTGTTTTGTAAATGTATTTTTTGCAAATAATGTAATTAAGTGTGAGTGTACATGTCTAGTTGGCATGTTGATGTGTGAATCCACTTGATGTGTCGGCATCTTGTGTGTAAGGAGATCATGACTGAAACGGTCATGACAAATTCCTATGACACGTAAGAACTATTTAAGGAATGTGCTATGACAGGTGTAAGAGCATCTTATGACTTGGGCCTATTTGGGTGCCCAAGAAGAAGTGGTTGGTGTGTGTAAGAGAATATGCCAAAAATAGGTTGGTATGATAGATTCTCTTACACTTCTCTTGTGACCGTTATTTTTGGCGGATTCTATGACAAGCTGTCATAGTCTATTCTAGGGATGGACGCCTATTCTTGGAATTGCATGTAACAACTGTGTACATGTGGCTTTGTGCATGGGTCTTGGTGGTTGTGCCTATTTTTGGGTCTAGAGGAGTCTATATATATGATGCTGCTCCTATGGGAGAGATATAATAGAAATTTAAGTCTTGTTGGCTTTGTCTCTCATTTCTTGAAAGAACTTGCATTGCAAGTGTATTGTAATCTTTGTGTTGAAGATAATACATTGTATAGGTTTTGGAGTGCTGGGGTTTTTAACCGAAAGGTTTTCCCTAGGGTATATCATTGTGTCATTCTCTATTTTTCTGTATGCATTGTATGTGGTTGCAATATCTTTGTTAAAGTAGTTAACGAATCTAAAATTGTAAGGACTTGAAAGAATTTGCACAATACTCTCCTATAGAGATTAGCGTAGGAAGCTATTTCCGCACCTGAGTTTCTTTACAAGTGGTATCAAAGCTTGATCAACTTTTGATCCTAGTTGTTGGGTAGGGTTTTTTGAGCTGATCTCAAGTTTGAGTGGGATTTTTTTGCAGAGCATTCTGAATCTTATTTGCAAATTGAGATGACAAGTTCATCATATGGAAGAATGGAGGTGGAGAAATTTAATGGCACTAATTTTGAGTTGTGGAAACTCAAGATGGAAGACATGTTGGAAGATCGTGACCTATGAGAAGTGACTTCAAATGCTACAAGACTAGAAACTATAGCTCAAGCAGATTGGGATATCAAAGACCGTAAAACTAAGGGTCTCATAAGACTCTATTTAACCGATGCAGTCCTTCTGAATGTTCTAGATGAGAAAACCGCAAATAGTTTATGGGAAAGACTTGCAGCCGTGTATTAGGCCAAATCTCTAGTGAACAAGTTGTTCCTGATGAAGAAGTTGTACTCTCTATGAATGGAGGTAGGTGGTTTCTTAACGGATCATTTAAATGCATTTAATCTGCTGGCTGCATAGTTGACATCAGCTGGTGTCAAGTTAGAGGAGGAGGATCGTTGCTACACACTTTTGTGTTCTTTATCGGATTCATGGGACCATCTTGTGATGGCTCTCGGAAGCACTTTAGTCACCTTAAAAATGGATGATGTGGTGTCTTTGCTGCTATTAGAGGAGATGCGGAGAAAGGCTTTCGTTTCGAAAAAAGAAGCCCTTGCTGTTCGTGGGAGATCCACTGAAAGAGGGAAGAAAAATGACAATAAGTCTGACAATAAGGGTAGATCTAAATCCCGTGGGAAGTCAAAGACTTCCAATAAGTCCAAGGAAAAATGTTGGAACTATGATAAATCTGGGCACTTTCGTAAAGACTGCAAAGAGCCGAAGAAGAAGAAGAAAGGTTCATATTCAGCTTCAGAAAGATCTCAAGAAGATGGCGATGCATTCATCATAGCTTTGGTAGCCCATGCATCTGATGATGTGTGGTTGGTTGACTCGGGTGCATCTTTTCACATGACCTCTCATCGAAACTGGTTCTCAAAATATGAAGAGTTCGATGGTGGAAAGGTGTACTTGGGTGATGATTCTCACCTAAAGATAGTTGGATGTGGAACGGTCACTATCAAATTTCCTGATGGACGAGTAAAGGGAATCAACAGAGTTATGCACATTCTGGGTTTGGCACAAAACCTATTATCTGTAAGTATGCTGAATGATGTAGGTGTGCAAGTTGTTTTTTCGAAAGAAGGATGCAAGATGATAAGAGGATCGATAGTGCTTACAAGGGGTACTAGGAGAGGTACCTTATTTCAGCTAGATGCATGTATTCTTCTATGTAATAGTTCTTCATCCTCACCATTTGAACAAGCAGTGAAGAAGTCTATGGCTATTAGTTCCGATGGTAGTGCAAACACTTTGGAAGGTAAGCTTCCTGCAGAAAAGACAATGTTGTGGCATATGAGATTTGGCCACATTGGTGAAAAGGGTCTCAGAACCCTGAAAAATAAAAATCTCGTTGAGGGGTTAAATGATTGCAATCTCGAGTTTGACTTCTGCGAACACTGTGTCTATGGTAAACAAAATCGTGTTCAATTTTACTCTAGTTCTCACAAATCTTCTGATGTTTTGGATCTTATTCATTCTGATGTATTTGGTCCTGTAAAAGTTCTTTCAATCTCCAAGTCTATATTTTTTGTATCTTTCATAGATGATTACAGTAGAAGGACGTGGATTTACTTCCTTAAAAGTAAGACACAAGTCTTTATTCGGTTCAAGGAATTTAAAGCTCTTGTAGAGAATCAGACTAGTAAGAAGATTAAGTGTGTGAGAACTAACAATGGTGGTGAGTTTTGCTCAAAAGAGTTTGAACAGTTCTGTAAAGAACGAGGTATCGAGAGGCATAAGACAACTCCTTATACCCCACAACAAAATGGATTTACAGAGAGAATGAATAGGACACTGATGGAGAAGGCTAGGAGTATGCTTAGTGGAGCTGGTTTAGAACAAAGGTTTTGGGCCGAAGATGTGGCCACTACTTGCTATCTAGTTAACAGATCTCCTACATCAGCCCTTGTTGGTAAGACACCCATGGAGGTGTGGTCTGGTAAGAAGCCTTCAATTAGACATCTTCATGTTTTTGGTTGTGAAGTTTATGCACATGTTCCAAAGGAGAAAAGATCTAAGTTGGAAAACAAAGCTGTTAAATGTATTTTCATCGGATACAGTGCTGGTGTGAAAGGATACAAGCTTTGGGATCCCGTGACTAGTAAGGTGTTGTATAGTAGAAATGTTATTTTTAGAGAGCTAACATCTTCTCCTATTTTGCTACAACCAGATAAAAAAGAAAAGGGAAAAGATGTTGTTGAGTTGCCTCCTACCCCTGAGACCTTTTACCTTTGCCTAAAGGGAGAAAATCTGTTGGCTGTAAATGGGTGTTCAAGAAGAAATTCTGTGCAGATGGCAGTGTTGAAAGGCATAAAGCTAGATTGGTTGCAAAGGGGTATTCACAGGTAGAGGGAATAGATTATGGTGAAATATTCTCTCTTGTTGCAAAGTTAACATCCATTAGATTTCTGTTATCTCTTGCTACATCATATGATTTAGAGATAGAACAGATGGATGTGAAGACAACTTTCCTTCATGGTGATTTGGAGGAAGAGATTTATATGGCACAGCCTGAGCACTACATTGTTAAAGGTAAAGAATCTTTAGTTTGCAGATTAAAGAAATCTCTATATGGTTTGAAGCAATCTCCTAGGATGTGGTACCTTAAGTTTGATCCCTTTGTGTTGTCAATTGGATTTGTAAGATCAAAATAAGATCATTGTGTTTATTTCAGAGTTGAAAATGATCGCCTTCTTATTGTTGCATTATATGTTGATGATATGTTGCTGTTTGGGAAGGGTAAGGGTATGATTTTTGATTTTAAATCTCAGTTGTTAGCATAGTTTGAGATGAAAGATCTTGGGGCAGCTAGGTACATCTTGGGTATGGAAATCAGTAGAGACAGGTCTAATAGAAAACTTTGGATGAGTCAGAGTAAGTATGTGAAGTCTGTGTTGGACAGGTTCAGCATGGCAGATTGTAGACCACTATGTGTTCCTATTTCTATGGGAACAAAGTTATCTGTAGATGATTGTCCAAAATCTCCTAGTGAGGTGGAGGATATGAGTAGAGTACCTTATGCTAGTGCAGTTGGCAGTCTTATGTACGCTATGGTCTGTACTAGACCAGACATTGCCCAAGCAGTGGGAGTCCTGAGTCGGTTTATGGCTAATCTTGGATGGGTACATTGGGATGCAGTTAAGCGAGTATTCAAATATTTGAGGGGTACATCAGATTACTCCATATGTTATCATGGTAACTCTTCTGGATCTCCGCATTTAGTTTGTATTCATGGGTTTGTGGATTCAGATTGGGCAGGTGATATTGACAGCAGGAGATCCACCAGTGCTTATGTGTTCACTATGTTTGGTGGTGCCATCAGTTGGATGAGTAAGAAACAACCTGTGGTTGCTTTGTCCACTACAGAAGCTGAGTACATGGATGCTACTCATGCTTGTAAAGAATCCATTTGGCTTAGAAGATTGTGTTTTGATGTTGGTGTTGATGCAGAACAGATTACTATCTGGTGTGATAGCCAGAGCGCTATTTGCCTTGCAAAGAATCCAACTTTCCATGCCAGAACGAAGCACATTGATGTGCAGTTTCACTTTGTGAGAGATATGGTGGAAGATGGAAAGGTAAATTTGGAGAAGGTAGATACTATGAAGAATGTTGCAGATGCATTAACGAAACCAGTGGGCACTGAGAAGTTCAGATGGTGTTCGGAGTCTATGGGCCTTTTGGCCTATAGCGGTTAAAGTTCCTGTTATGTTCATGTTTCTCTTACAAGGTGTTTGACAAGTGGGAGAATGTTAGGAATAAGGTGTCTCAACCTTGGATAATTCCTATTCTTATTATTTGTTTTGTAAATGTATTTTTTGCAAATAATGTAATTAAGTGTGAGTGTACATGTCTAGTTGGCATGTTGATGTGTCACTCCACTTGATGTGTCGGCATCTTGTGTGTAAGGAGATCATGACTAAAATGGTCATGACAGATTCCTATGACACGTAAGAACTATTTAAGGAATGTGCTATGACAGGTGTAAGAGCAGCTTATGACTTGGGCCTATTTGGCCACCCAAGAAGAAGTGGTTGGTGTGTGTAAGAGAATATGCCAAAAATAGGTTGGTATGAGAGATTCTCTTACACTTCTCTTGTGACCATTATTTTTGGTGGATTCTATGACAAGCTGTCATAGTCTATTCTAGGGATGGACGCCTATTCTTGGGATTACATGTAACAACTATGTACATGTGGCTTTGTGCATGGGTCTTGGTGGTTGTGCCTATTTTTGGGTCTAGAGGAGTCTATATATATGATGCTGCTCCTATGGGAGAGAAATAACAGAAATTTAAGTCTTGTTGGCTTTGTCTCTCATTTCCTGAAAGAACTTGCATTGCAAGTGTATTGTAATCTTTGTGTTGAAGATAATACATTGTGCAGGTTTTGGAGTGCTAGGGTTTTTTACCGAAAGGTTTTCCCTAGGGTATATCATTCTGTCATTCTCTATTTTTGTGTATGCATTGTATGTGGTTGCAATATCTTTGTTAAAGTAGTTAACAAATCTGAAATTGTAAGGATTTGAAAGAATTTGCACAATACTCTCCTATAGAGATTAGCGTAGGAAGTTGTTTCCACACCTGAGTTTCCTTACAAGGCTGAGTAGGCAACCGAGTCTATTTAGGGGGAGTAGTGTTGGCTACAGGAGGAGTCATAAGAGCCTGTTGCTGAGGTGGTGGCATCAAAGCTTTCTGGTTTGATTAATTCATCCAATTATGTGGTTGTTGCCACCCTTGCTAGGGTTTCTCCCAACCTTGCTGTGGTTGTTTCCAACCTTGGTGAGGCTGTTGCCACCCTTGCTGAGGCTACTGCCAACCTTGCTGAGGTTGCTGCCAACCTTGCTGAGGTTGTTGGCAACCTTGCTGAGGTTGTTGTCAATTATTATACCCACTAAAACCACTATGCTTCTGATTTTTCCATTGACTATTATTATTAAAATTTTGGAGAGGATCTTGTGGAATACCTAGTCTCTAGGCCCATGGTCTTCATTGGGCAATGTAGAGTACCTCTCCATTTTTGTCGATGGCTTTAAAATCAGTAGGTATCGGTTGGGACTCCAGGCTTGTAACAGACTTGCACCGATAATTCTTTTTCTTCTCCCTATAATGCGGATAGTATTCTACTAGCATGACATCATCTTCAACCTTCTTTCTTCTTGCCTACATGGTGTCTAGCTATGTAGTAACATCATTAATGATGTCTTGCTTAAAGTTTGACAATAGGTTTGACAGCTCTACTTTGGACACCCCTACACCATTAGACTTATGAGGTAAGTCTCTTAGTCCTCTTCCTTTCTTGACAGTAGCTCTAGAATAGTTCAGACATATATTCCTTATGTCAGCCCAGGTTTTCTGAGTAATGTCTCCTCCTGCCATGAGGTCGAGGGCCTCGATGCTTCCATCATTCACACCTTTCAGAAAAAGATGTTTTTGGGATTCCTCATTCAGCTGGTGCTGTGTATTGCACTACAGGTTGAACATGAACCTGAAGACATAATCTTCCAAGGTTTCATCTTTTTTCTGGGACATTTTAAAAATGTCATCTCCTTTTAAGTCTCTATCGAGCCGCAGTACTCTTTGTACTTTGAAAGAAACATATTGCTCATTGTAGGCCAATCTACTACAGCGTTGGCACCCAAGCTCATGAACCATCTTAAAGAAGCTTCCTTTAAAGTAGAGGGAAACAACTTTAGCTTGTGGACGTTAGTTGTGTAATCATAGCTCCTATAGAGGATGTCAAACTCAAAGAGGAATGTCTAAGGGTCCTTTGTGATGAGGCCATAGAATCTGTGTAAAGCAGCGGCAGGTATGTTTTTCAAATTTTGGTTAACTTTCTGATTAGGAATAGGAAAAGGGAAGGTAGGCTGGGCCATTCTTGGAGGAGGACCTTGTGGTGGCGGTCGGTAGATGATAAGGGCTAGTGGTTTGTCCTAATATTCTAGGTCAGCAAATAGGTCATTCAGATGGTATGATTCTTCAGAAGTTGAAGGTGAAGGCAATTGTTCATATGCATCCACAAATACATTCTCAATTAATGATTCTTCTTCTTATATGTTCTCGACTTGGGGTTCCTCAGGTTCTAGGTTGAAAACATCAAACAGTTCTGCTTGGATAATGTTAGGAAGAAATCTCCCAAGATGGTCCCTACGTCTATGCATGCAAAATAATATAGAATGTAAACTAACTTAATCACTTCAGGGTTGAACTAAATTGACACCATCCCCGAAAATAGTGCCAAAAATGGTTGGTCAGTATAATACCTTAGTAACTTCAAGGATTGGACATCCCTTTACAATGATTTTATGGTTAATAGCATCACATATCTACTTAGAATATCATACAAAACTTTATTAGATTTATCAATCTGAGAGTGTAAGCTTGAAATGATGACTGCAAAGTATACGCTCTAGTTCATCTCAAAAGCCATCATTACTAAAGCAAAGGAATTGTTGTAGGAAATCTATGCTGGGAATTGAAACAATAGCTTAACTTATAACTTAAGGGAATACTTCAATAGTAAACTAACAATGCTTCAATAGTAAACCTATGCTGCAAGAAACAGTCAGTGGTTCTTCTACCAGTGGCTGTAGGAGCAACAATATTAAACAACTTCAAGGAAACTTAAGACTAGATCCTACTTAAGCATGAACAAGGTTCACCTTCCATGTGGGCCCCCATGGAAGAGTGAATGGATTTAAAACTCAGAGACTAAAATCTAAAGATATCACCTATTCATTCATGAAACATCAACACAAGTACAAGATGGAATGTCAAAGTGTATTCACTTATTTACTGGATTACAAAATGGATTCCTTGAACATCTAACTAACTAGGTATCGCAAATTCCAGTTTATTTAAGAACAACTTGAAAAACAAAACTCCTAAGAACTAGGATCCTCCATTACATGGGGATAAAAACTTTCAGTTATAAAAGCAACATCATCATTTACGCAAGAATAAGCCACATTTAAATCCACAAGAATATAAGAACGCTCGTGCATTGGATATCCTCCAAAACACCTGGTAATTGGATTGACCTGGTCTACAATGGCAACTGCTATTGTTTGGAAGCAGTGGAACCATAATGAAACCTAAAAATAGTTACTCAACTGGATGAAGCCACTTTGATGCTGAGTCTTCATTACCTGTTGACTTAATCTTTCCCTGCAAGAGGTTAGCGCACCAAAACTTGCAACACAGATCCAAGATAAAGATCCATAATGAGCTTTCCTATTTTAGCATATCCTCATCACATGGTTGCAGGAACACTACCCATTAATGCAGAGAGGAGAGAAATATCCAAATTCATCATAATATCCACTTAAACTATATATATTTAGCATATTTCTTTAGTTTTAAAAGTACCAAACACACACATAGTTATAGCATAGGAACATAGAAAGTTTGAATATTGTTTATGAAAACCCATGAGATACTCAAGTCAAAACCAAAAAATTATAAACAAAACAATCCATAAACTGGGCTCATCACTAAGGTCACCAATTAGTCATTGTTAGTTGTTTTGGTTAGCTTAGGCTTACAAGTCTAATGTTTGGATTTGAGTTATTAATGTGTCTTAAACACATGAGAAATGTAAATAAGATGCTTTAAGGGCATTTATGAGGTTGGTTCATTGAGTTATAGGGGTTAGAGGCTCTAAAATATAGGATAGTGGCATAAATGCAAAGATGCCAAATGTTGCTAAACAGTTGTCATGACAACATTTGCAATTTTTGCAAATGTTGCATGCAACTCGATAACAATGGAATCCCCTCATTGTAGGAGTGGAAGATCAATGGACCAAGCCTAAAAAAAAGTGAGAAGCATCTTAAGGAGGCATATGGCTCATTTCTCGAGGAGAGAGTTAGTGTAACCAAGTTTGAAGAATAGTAAAGAAGCTCTACAATTCTGTTTTGTATGGATACCATTAATTATAGTGTGACAGTGCTATTATATGGATTGAATGCTTTGAATTAGTGTTGGATTTGTGTTTATAGGATAGTTTCAAGACTTTTTCATTTTGTAAGCAAGTAGATTAGAGTTGGTTTAGTGCTTTGAATAAGTAGATTAGAGTCTAGAGGGTTTCCTGGTCCTGTCCTGACCAGTTTGTCTTTCTATGGCTCCCCCATGAAATCTAGCCATAGGATCTTCCTAAGGGTAGATGAATGTTTTAGGGGAGCCATTTCTCTATACATATCTAGTTTTAGGAGGTTGGAAGAGTCGAGCAACTATTTTTAATGCCAAGCCCTAGGTGAGCTTAGTGTGCCCGATTAGAGGTTTGACAGTGAAGATTTGAAGATTTCTTGTAGTGGAATGAAGTAAAGTAGGGGACAAACACAGTTCTAGATCGGATATGATCATATCATGTCATTCTAGGAGGATTGAGAACTTACCAATCCATTTGGTTTAGACTTGAGAAAGAAATCAGTTTAGTCCTATAAATTAGGCTTATTAGCCCTATTTGACCTAGATAATAGGAAGTCTGTGTACGGAGGCCCTAGGAACCCAAAACCTTCTGAATCTTTTATAAAATTAAAAATGGTATCCAAATCCCAAATTAGTTTTAATTTTTTTGGGATGTATTGGCAGACAATGGAGAAAAGACCTTGTCAAGGGCTACAAGGAATTAGGCCTCCTAAAGACTAGTTCTTGAACCCAATAGGAAAGGGTTTGGAGATCCTTCAAGATGGATCCAAATGGGAGTAATATGAATGTTATTAAAGTTTTTGACACCCTTGCAATAAATTTGCTAGTTTTGTGAAGATGACACTTAGAGCCTTCTAAGTGTAGGAGAAAGCATTAGAGTAACAACAAGGTGATTGTCCTTCAAGGTTAAGCACAAAGAGTTTAACTCTTAGATAAGAGTTTACAAAGGTTTTAGTTAATCATCTAAACTTATTAAGATACTAGAGGAGAGTAGGATCCTTGAAGAAGACAAGCTAGGTCTTCTTAGCACTTGTGCAAGCACACCAAGAAGCACATACACCACGATTGATACATTTAATATGTTTAATCACTACGTTACTGAATGGGCATTCATACTATTGTCATTTGTGGCTTGTCACTGATGTCAACATATATCTTTTTGAAGAGCACAAGATGATTATGGTAGTGTATGGACACTCTACAGATGTTTCAGAATGTGCAAAGATAGATAAGAGTATAGGAAGATGTTGTGATCTTATATCCAAGATTGCATCATGTAATGTTCCATACTAAGAGAGTTACACTTGTTTTGGTGAAGACTGGTTACTGGCCAGTGATAGTGGAAACTGACAGAGTGCGTCTCTGTATACTGGGTATGTCTTACATAAGATATGGATTCATTACATGCAAGTTTAAGGGATGAAAGACAAGGCACTGAAGGATGTTTGTTGGTCAATGCAAGGTACAAAATGTTGGATGATGTCAATAGTGGCGTGTGATCTGGAGAAGACTTATAGATGGGAACTGACTTTAGAAGTGTAGAGTGCATTTTATTTTGCAAAATGAAAATTAAAGATGTCCATCTTTAATTTTTATAATGGAATCATTGTATACTTGTTTTAGGTACTATGTGTATCTTAGCAAGATTTTATGTATTTATAAGAAAGCCTAATTGACCGACCTAATCATGTATAATGTAATAGGTTATATATGTAAGATCTTTTATTTGGAAAAGACATGGTGAGAATGAATGTGATATAAAGAAGATTGTAAGAAGCTGCAAGCTTCTATTTGTTGGATGTAGAGTAGAGATATACTGGTGAACTTCATTGGAACTGATCAAGGAAAGATAATTGTTGTTAGATAGTTCAAAAGACTGTATATGTCTTCATATACACTTGTTGCAAACAGTGAGTTATGAAGGTGGATTTAACCTTCTTTGGGCATTGAGCCCAGACAATGTGTCCACCCTTCTTTCTTGACTCCTAATAGGGTTTGTCCTCTAACATGAAATGTGTACTATAATAATTCAATAAGCTCATAACAGGTCTAGATCTTCTAACAAGGATACTATACTCTCAGTACATCATTTATGGGTACTAATTCCCATCGAGGTTTTTACCTTTAATAGGGTTTCCCCGAGACCAAAATATTGTGTTATTGTATTGGCATTCATTATGTTCATTCGATTTGATATTGTTGATTCTCAAAGTTTAAAGTTTAATTATCTATCATACAACTGATTCACCCCCCCTCTTAGTTGTATTGTGGATTGTTATTCCTAACAATTGGTATCAGAGCTACTAGTCCTTAGAGAGAAAGCTTAATAGCTTGAGGTTATCTTGGAGATGGAACTCTATATGAAGGATGGTCCAAAATTTGATCCTGAGAACTTTGACAGTTTGAAGAACAAGATGCGAAATCATTTGCTATGTTTGGGCATTGACTATTGGTTTATCACAAAAAATAGGGTGGCTATAAATACTAAGAATGACTTGTCATCAACGTCTGATGATGAGAAGAAGGTATTCTCTTACAACATGGTTGTAAGAGAAGCATTGATCAGTGCACTCTCTGAAGGAGAATTTACTAAAGTTAAAGACTTAGATTCAACACATAAAATTTGGCAAAGATTAGAAGCACTATATGAAGGAGACAAATACACCAAGCAAGAGAAGTTACAGAACTGGAAAACAAAGATGGAGAAGCTTCAAATGAATGATGATGAGAGCATTAGGGCTTATGTTCGAACGGTTAGAGAAGTTGTGGTTGGAATCTAAAACTATGGAGGCACCTATGTTGAAGACGAAGTCATTGTGAAGATCCTTAGATCATTGACTCCTACTTACAAGTTCAAGGCCCTATCAATTCAAGAGACTAGTATACCTCTAACTCCGAACTTTAGCAGAGAGATGTTGATTGAAAAGCTAACTACTTTTAAAGCTGCAAAAATGGGAGACTCTATACCTAAAGTAGAATCTGCATTTAAGGCATCTTCACACAAGAAGATAATGACTACACTTCCTAGCACCATCAGTGAGAGTCTATGATGCACGAGCATCTCAGGCTTTGAGCAATCTTGCATCAACCAAAAACATTTCCTATTTTTTGTTGTTTGCATTGTAATCATTTCATTTATTGGTTTCATGTTGTGTGAAGCTTGCATGATGTTGAGGACCTATTTTGGAACCTTCTCCTATGATCACATAAGGATTGGATGGACTGTTTCAAAGTTAGAGTTATTTTCCTTGTCGTTGGAGCTGTATTTTCCTGAATTATGCATGTTGATTGTGCGTCGTGTAGCCATTGATCCTTAATAAATCATACTTTGTGCTCTTATCTCCTTAAATAGGACCTAAATTAATATCTTCTCCTAAGACCACAAGTCCTAATTCATTATGAGTTAAAAGTTATGACCATTTTTCTCGGGTACCTATTTTCAGCCAGTTTACATGTGAAACGTGGAGTTTTTCATCTTGCGCGGTTTAGTATGATGAGATGGGATCTTTCTAAGTTAGGATTATGTTATGGGGTCATGTGTGGACCTAAATATAACTTCACATTAATTTTTTTCATTCTTTCTTTAGTTTTGGTATCTCTCCTTAGACTGGACCTATAATGTAATTAATGCTTGACTAGCCGACTTGTGGCTTAGCTGGCTATATATTGAGAGCCTTGATTGATGTAGGGGTGGCATGAGTATTAGGAGGAATAGAATTAGAGTTGTATCATAATTAGATCCTGTGAGATCTTGAGGATCAGATGGTTTATCTGATATTGTAATAGCAGAGCTAGTGGTTTGTATGTTTGGAGACAAGGAGATTGCTTGGAGGCTTGCAAGCTCAAGTTTAGATCTGTCTTAGTGTTTCCATCAATTTCTGATGTGTTTTAGAGTTGAAATAGCTAGGAGATTTCTGAGATACTTTGTAATTTCATTGTATAAGGCCAAAACCAAGAAGGCCTCACAATTGGGCATGTTGAATGAAATTCTATTTTGAAGCATTATCTTGTTGTGTTTTGCTGCAATTATTGTTGTTATAATTGGCAGTGTAGGTTTGGACCATCCATCCTTGGAACATATAATGGCTAAAGAAAGAAATATGGATGGACTTGTTGCACTGATTACTAGAAGAGAAAAGAGAGGTAAGGGTAAATTTGAAGGCAAATTAGTTTTAAAATGTTTTTCATGCACTAAGGTTGGTCATTTTGTATCTATATGTCCTACAAGGGTTCCTAAGTACAAACCTTAGTTTTTCAAATCTAAGTACTCAAAGGATAAATAATGTTACTATGCTAGTGAAGGTATTTTTGATGATGATGATTTAGATTATGATGAGATCATATTTGTTTCTATTAGAGATGAAACAGTACATGAGGAAAAGGCTTTAGCATCACATTTGGATAAGAAAACTGAATGGATTATAGACAATGGTTGTTCACATCACATGACTGGAGATAAAAACAAATTTGTTAAGTTAGTAAAGTATGATGGTGGTGTTGAACGGTTTGGAGATAATCTTCCTAAATATATCATAGGAGTAGGATCTATTACTCTGGATGGAAAGACTAATAAGTTGATAATGTACTACTTGTTGATGGACTTAAGCATAACTTGTTGAGTGTTGGACAGTTGATGGACAAAGAGTTTCAGTTATAATTCTGTAATGGTAAATGTCTTATCAAAAGTAAGGAAGGAAAGTTGATTGCAACCGGTACTAAATCTAAAGGTAATGTATTTAAATCTAGAGGTAATGTATTTGAATTAAATACATCTAGAGCCTCTTGTTTTGTTGCGAAGGTAGATGATAGTTGGTTATGGCATAGAAGATTCTATCATGTTAATTTTGATAACATTGTGAAGGCAAGCTTGACTAATGTAGTAAGAGATCTATCGAAGATTGTCAAACTATCTAATACTGTATGCAGAGAATGTGTTATGGGAAAAAAAACTAAAATAACTTATAAAAGAAAAGCATCTACTTCAAAGAGAAAATTGGATCTGGTACATACAAATCTGTGGACCTACAAGGACAAAATCATACTATGGTGAAAAGTATTTTATAGTTTTTGTTGATGACTTTTCTAGAATGATGTGGGTTACTTATTTAAAAGAGAAATCAGGGGCATTTGATAAATTCAAGATATTCAAAGAAAAAGTAGAAAATGAATCAGGTTTAAAAATAAAATGCTTAAGGTCAGATAAAGGTAGAGAATTTACTTCAGATCTATTCAACTCATACTGTGAAGAACATGGAATACAAAGACAAACATCTGCTCCTAGGAATCCACAATAGAATGGGATAACAGAGTGAAGAAACAAGACTATACTTGATGCTGCTAGGACAATGTTGCTTGAAGGAAATGTATCTCATATGCATTGGAGAGAGGCTATTGGGATAACAGTGTACACACTAAACATAATTTAGATCAGAGAAGGAACAAGTAAGACTCCTTATGAATTATGGTTCAATCATACTCCTACTGTAAAATATTTTAGAATATTTGGTAGTAAGTGCTATATAAAGAGAGACGATGAGATAGGAAAGTTTGATGCTAGAAGCAATGAAGGAATTTTTCTTGGTTACTCTACTAAGAGTAAGGCTTACAAATACTTTAATCTAAGATTGAGAAAAATAATTGGAAGTCACAAGGTAAAGATATGTGAAAGGTTTTAGATGCAAGAGAGAATGTGTGACTGTGATCAAGATACAAAGATCAAAGAGGATACTACTACAGAAGAAGAAGAAATTGTTGAGACTAAATATGAAAAATAGATCTATGAAAATGACACTGATAAGGCTGCTGAGATTCCTAAAACTCTGAGGTATGTAAAGATCAATCATCCTGAGAAGCAAATTATTGGTGATACAAATCAAGGAGTACTAACTAGATCAAAGGTTATAGAAGAAATCTGTTTAATTTCTCAAGTTGAACCAAAGAATATAGATGAAGCTTGTAAAGATGAATCTTGTCCATAAATGCTATGAAAGAAGAATTAGATCAGATAAAGAAGAATAACACTTGGGAACTGGTTCCAAGACCTAAGAGAAAAAATGTGATAGGAACTAAATAGGTTTTCAGAAATAAAATGAATGAAGAAGGGGTTGTTGTAAGAAACAAAGAAATACTAGTATGTAAAGGTTACTCACAACAAGAAGGCATAGACTTTGAATAGACATTTGCTTCTATTGCCAGAATAGAAGCTGTAAGATTATTTTTGGCTTATGCTACACATAAGAATTTCAAGGTGTATCAAATGGATGTAAAATCTGCATTTCTGAATGGGGATCTTAAAGAAGTATATATAGAACTACTTGGCAGATTTCCTCTATGAGAAGAGGGAGACATGGTATGAAAGTTTAAGAAATCTTTGTATGAGTTGAAGCAAGCTCCAAGGGCTTGATATGCAAGGTTAGACAAGTACCTACTTCGGCTTGGATTTAGAAAAGGTAATGTTGATAGTAACTTGTACTTAATAACTAGTGAAGATGAAATCTTGATAATAGAAGTCTTTGTTGATGATATTATCTTCAGAGGTAATGATGATCTATGTAATAAATTTTCTAAGGAAATAGAAAGTGAATTTGAGATGTCCATGATAGGTGAAATGAAATTCTTTCTTGGACTACAAATAAATCAGAGCAAAGATGGCATTTTTATTTCTCATACTAAATATCTTAAAGAAATGTTGAAATATTTTGGAATGGAGGACGACAAACTGATTGGTACACCCATGATGATAGGTAATAAGCTAACTATTGATGATGAATCAATGTGTGTTTTTCAGACCTTGTACAGATCCATGGTTGGAGGATTACAATATCTGACCCACACTAGACCATATATTGCTAATGTTGTTGGAATTGTGGATAGATATCAAGCATAACCCAAAGAAACACACCTAGTTGTTGTGAAAAGGATACCGAGATATCTAAAAGGAACCATAGACTATGGTTTATGGTATGACATAAATGATAGCTTTGAACTTCATGCTTATACTGATGTTGATTGGGCATGAAACATTGATGACATAAAAAGTAATATTGGTGGTGCATTTTTCCTTGAGAAAAATTTGGTTTCATGGCTAAGCAAGAAGCAAGATTGTATAGCTCAATCTACTACATAATCAGAGTATGTTGCTGCGGATATAAATTGCACTCAAATTGTTTGGATGAAATAAGTGTTGATAGACATTGGAATAACTTTTGATGAGCCTATGGTTATCCATTGTGATAACACCAGTATATTAAATATGTCAAAATCCGGTGATGCACTCTAAAAATAAACATATTTCTATTAGGTATCACTTCTTGAGAGACAAGGTGGCAAATAAGGAAATAAAATTAGAATATATTAGTACTAAAAAGTAGATTGCAGACATCTTCACAAAGCCACTGCCAAAAGATACCTTTGAATATCTCAGAGGTATTCTTTGGTTTCAGGCCTCTCCTAGTCATAATTAAATGATGTAGAGATGTATCAGTCCTGAGGTTTTCAGAGCCTTATCATATTTTGGACTGGATGTAGGGATCTACTCCTCAGGGGGAGTGATCATGGAAGAAAGATGTTGGAAAATAGTTGATGACTCATGGCACCCTTTGCCATTGCTATCAAAGGGGGAGTGTTGCTATGAGAAAATCCCCACTGTATGGGGAGATTGTATGTAGTATTGTTTGGTTTCAAAACTTTGCATTGATATAACCTTGGGATGATGGATTTTCCTATATGTTGACATCAATGCCAAAGGAGGAGATTATTGTATATTACTAATGCATGGAGTGGTGATTGATACATTTAATATGTTTAATCACTACGTTATTGAATGGACATTTATATTGTTTTCATTTGTGGTTTGTCACTGATGTCAACATATGTCTCTATGAAGAGTACAAGCTGATTATGATAGTGTACGAACACTATACAAATGTTTAAAAATGTGCAAAGGAAGATAAGAGTACATGAAGATGTTGTGATCTTATATCCAAGATCACATCATGTAATGTTCCATATTAAGAGAGATACACTTGTTTTGGTGAAGACTGGTTACTGGCTAGTGACAGAGCGAGTCTCTGTATTTTTGGTATATCTTATAGAAGATATGGATTCGGTACATGCGAGTTTGAGGGATGAAAGACAAGGTACTGAAGGATGTTTGTTGGTTAGCACAAGGTATGAAATGCTGGATAATGTCAGTTGTGGTGTGTGATCTGGAGAAGACTTATCTAGGAGCCAACTTCAGAAGTGTAGCATGCATTTTGTTTTGTAAAATGAAAATTAAGGATGCCAGTCCTTAATTATTGTAATGGAATCATTGTATACTTTTTTAAGGTACTGTGTGTATCTTAGCAAGAGTTTATGTAAATAAGAAAGCCTAATTGGCCGACTTAATTGTGTAGAATGTAATAGGGTATATATGTAAGATCTTTTCTCTAGAAAAGATAGGGTGAGAATGAATACAATATAAAGCAGATTGTATGAAGCTGCGAGCTTGTGTCTGCTGGATGTAGAGAAGAGATATACTACTGAAATTCATTAGAACTGATCAAGCAAAGAGAGTAGTTGTTAGACACTTCAAAAGATTGTGTATGTCTTCATATACACTTGTTGTGAAGAGTGAGTTTTGAAGGTGGATTTAACCTTCTTTGGATAGTGTGCCACCCTTCTTTCTTGACTCCTAATAGGGTTTGTCCTATAACAAGGATTGTGTACTGTAATGATTCAATAAGCTCCTAACATGGCTAGATCTTCTAACAAGGATATTATACTCTCAATACATCATTTATGGGTATTAATTCCCACCAAGGTTTTTACCTTTAACATGGTTTCCCCGAGACCAAAATATTGTGTTATTGTATTGACATTCATTGTGTTCATTGGATTTGATATTGCTGCTTCTCAAAGTTTAAAGTTTAATTATCTATCATACAACTGATTCACCCCCCCTCTCAATTATATTGTGGACTATTATTCCTAACAAAGAGAAATTGAGGGACTCTACATGTTCCTATTGGAATCCTCACCTCCTCCTCAATGAGAATAACTTTATCCCAAATTTCACAAGCTTCTCTTGGCGACAAATTTGTCTCAATCCATCCTTGCTTCCTCTTTGAGTGTTGTGTGAATTCTCCATTGAGGTCTTCCCCCTATCAAAAACATGTTTTCCTCTCATTTCCATGAATGGACCATTGAGATATAGGAATTGATGGACTCTACTTGTTCCTATTGGAATCCTCACCTCCTCCTTAATGAGAATAACTTTATCCCCAGTTTCACAAGCTTCTCTTGGTGAAAAATTTCTCTCAATCCATCGATGCTTCCTCTTTGAGTGTTGTGTGTGTTGGTGCCCAAAAATGATGGATTCGCTATTGGCCAACTGACAGGTATAATGGTAATGCACCACTTATACCTTTGTAATTTTGGCTTAATCAAGCCAAGGCTAGTAAGCCTAAATTCTCTTTTGGACTATCAAATTCTTAGTGTTTCTCATCTGCATACACAAAACAAAGTTCCTCTAGAGGTAGTGAATGATCCTTTGAGGAAATCATAAATCTCCTAATAATCTCTACTCTATAAAACTTGACTAAAATAGATTATACTAAGGACTGAAAAATAATGCTTTTAAAATAATGATTTAAAAATCTACAAACTATAAATGAACTAATATAATAGTTTCCAATTAATGATTAGATTAGTGCCTTCTAAATATTTAGGCTATAGAGTCAGAAAACCTTCAATCCTATGTACGATTAGAGACAGTTTTAAGAGAACTTACTCCTAAAAAGTAAGACTATCATTCCATAGGATTCTGCTTGATTCACAATTCAAATCAATTTACACAACTAATCTTATCGAGTTTAACTCAAATTAAGAGACCGATAAGAACAATGGTAGGTTCAGAGACCATATAATTGATACTTGAGTTGTATATATTAATTTTGAATTATGATACTCAAGGAATTCAACAAAGTGAAACACTCTATTTAATAGAATATCTGAAAGACTAATTGAAAACATATAACTTATAACCACAAATAAAAAGAAGAGCACTTATCTTTATTAATGTTGAAAAAATAGTACATTAGAGTTCATATTGTAGTTGTGATCGAATTATATCCTATGAAAATCTATCTTGTATTGTCTTCCCTCTTTACATTCTACATTATGTATATATACATGTTTGAGTGGCTTTCACACCTATTTAGGGTGAAAAGACACACCCTTATTACAAATTATTTTGAAAAATGATAAACTAACTAAAAAATAACTACCTATCTTTCAAATTTGGGTCTGGTCAAAAAACCAAAACACCTCATGGAAAGCTATGATTTTTATTGGAGATAAGAAATTTGATTTCCTGAACTGGGTCTTTTTTAGATTTTTAAAATATGACCATCTTCAGCCTCCATCGGCATCATCTTTACAGTAGGTCGAAAATTCAGCATTTTCTGAAGGCTTTGATCACATAATTTTGATTGTTCCTATCATAGAGCTTCCTTTCTTAATCCCTCAACTTTTAATTGAAAATTAATATAATTTTTTATCTCATTTCATGTACTCCAACATTAATTATTGGGCATGGAGTTTAAGAGGCCATTTTTTAGGGTTTTATCACGATATAGGACTCCAAATTTTACCCAAAATTTAGAGCTCCAACAAGCTCTTTCTGGGGACGTATGCTCCATGTGAGCATAGTGAGATTCCAAGTATCTTTGGAGAAGCAGACCAAGTATCCATACTTAATCTGATGTGAAGTAAAATTGGGTGGCCCTAGGCCCCCTAAAATTGAATATTGATCTTTTCCTCTATCAAACACTTGATTTTGATCATGCAATAACTCCCTCATCACTGCATTGGGTGCATCTTCCTTATGGACAATTCACATTGTTTAATCGATGTGGTCCTTGGTATTTGGCCTTTGTTTCATCTTTGAGGAATCATTAAGTGCATCATGATTCTTTTTGAATGGAGGATCTCTATGCATTAGACCAGTTATATCAAAATGAAATTTCTTTACTTGGACAACTTCTTGCTCATAATTTGCTTTGTCTTTATACTCCATATGTTATTTCTTATCATAAAATAGTTTTGAAGGTAACTCATCTTTAGGAGATATTACTGTACTTTTATCAAGAATCTGATTAGATATGATATTTGGAAAACTTTTAGCACTATTCCTCAACACATTCTCCTTATTATGCCTGGCTGATACCATCTTATCTTCACATATTTGGTGTACCTCCGGCTCAAAGGATGAACTAAAAGATATCTCACCCTCTGAATTCACTTCATGAGTTTCATCAACTTTAAAATTAGGACTGCTATCTTCATTATGATGCTGATGGATTTCATTGCATAAAGGATCTTCTTCAAACAATGGATTCGATAACATAGAGAAATTAGACATATCTTCATCTACTTCCTCTTCAAACAACAAATTAAGGAACATAGAGAATTTAGGCATACATTCATGAGAATTTTCATTTGGATCATCAAGTTTTTCATCAACAAGACTAACATCTTCATTGACATTACCTCTTGAAACTTCCTCCTGTTCATGCAGTTCTATTTTATCTCCACAATTTGATTTCTCTTGAATATGGGTTGATCTGTCTACCTCCTTACCATGGTGGATTGAGAAAACATTTGGACCATTCTTTTCAATGTGTCTTTGGTATTCTATGTCTAATAAAGCTGAAATTTCTCTTGTGCTGAGAAGGTTTTCTTCCTCATCATCATGGTCATTGATACATGTTTCCATACATATCTCATCATGTACAAATTCTTCTTCAATCTGATCCGAATTTTTATCCTCCATGTCATCACAAGTATTATTATGGTTCTCATGAATGTATGCTTCTTTATCTTCTGTATGACTAGTGCATTCATCTTCCTCACCCAGATAATCATCAAGCACAAGACCTTGTTCAATCTGAGCAATAGTCTCCCTTTTTTTGTTTTCATCATCTTCTTCTAATCTATGCACAATGAGCTTTACAGAAGGATCATCTTATGTAATTCCCAATTTTTTGACCTTTCTCATGATTTATTTTTGTGAAGGCATAATGTTTGAAGGTATTTCTCAAAGAATGTCCACAGTTCTTATTAGCAAATGTGTAGAAGACTCCCCTTCAAATCTCTCCAAGCCAACAAATGCATCAAGTGGAGACATGTAAGAGTCCTCTTCCATATTATGATCCTGAATCTTGTCCTGTTCATAATGCATATCATCTTCACTTGCATCATGAAACATATCAAGAAACCATTGCTCAAACTCTCTCAATGATGATATACTTTGTTTAGGTGTCATACTAAAAAGTAAACATGCATGATCTATCAATGATTTTACAAATAGTTTCATAATCACATCTTTTTCATAGATATGACAATCTAGAATAAATTTACAAAATGCCTGCAAATGCTTCGTTGGTGATTCTGATCCATCTCCACAAAATTTTGGAACATATTTTTTTTATTGTAAGAGGAAAATCTTTCTAACCACTAGGGATGTTATCAAAACTCAATGGTCTATATACTTTAATAATAAATTTTGGTCTTGGGTCACAAAATTTTGATAGTTTATGTGAGTATGTATTTTGGTACATACTGAATATTTGAATTTGTAGTAACTTTTTTCTTTATACATTAGGTTCTTTTCAATAGAGTTGCCACCTCTTGAAAGAGGAAAACTTTACTTATCTCCTTCTAGGTCTTCTCCCTCAGTAGAGTCACTAACTGAAATTTTTTTTTAAATAGAGTCGCCACCTCATTTGAGGAATGTCTTGCTTCTAGGTTCTTTCTTCCAATAGAGTGTACTTCCAAACAAACTAATATAACTACTTTCTGATTCTGATCTGTGAAATATGCAATTCTAGGTAACTTCACAATATATATTGTGAGCAACTCTCCCTAGTAGAGTCACCAGTTTGTTGGTGCCCAAAAATGATGGATTCACTATTGGCCAACTGATAGGTATAATGGTAATGCACCACTTATACCTCTGCAATTTTGGCTTAATCAAGCCAAGGCTGGTAGGCCTAAATTCTCTTTTGGACTATCAAATTCTCTATGTTGCTCAACTGCATACACAAAACAAAGTTCCTCCAAAGGTAGTGAATGATCCTTTGAGGAAATCACAAATCTCCTAATAATCTCTACTATATAAATCTTGACTAAAATGGATTATACTAAGGACTAAAAAATAATACTTTTAAAATAATGATTTAAAAATCTACAAACTATAAATGAACTAATATAACAGTTTCCAATTGATGATTAGATCAGTACCTTCAAAATATTTGGACTATAGAGTTAGAAAACTTTCAATCGTACGTACGATTAGAGATAGTTTTAAGAGAACTTACTCTTATAAAGTAAGACTATCATTCCACAGGCTTTTCCTTAATTCATAATTCAAATCAATTTACACAACTAATCTTATCGAGTTTAACTCAAATTAAGAGACCGATAAGAACAATGGTATGTTCACAGACCATGCAATTAATACTCAAGTTGTATAAATTATTAATTTTGAATTATGATACTCAAGGAATTCAACATAGTGAAACACTCTATTTAATAGAATATCTGAAAGACTAATTGAAAACATATAGCTTATAACCACAAATAAAAAGAAGAGCACTTATCTTTATTAATGTTGAAAAAATAGTACATTAGAGTTCATATTGTAGTTGTGATCGAATTATATCCTATGAAAATCTATCTTGTATTGTCTTCCCTCTTTACATTCTACATTATGTATATATACATGTTTGAGTGACTTTCACACCTCTTTAGGGTGAAAAGACACACCCTTATTACAAATTATTTTGAAAAATGATAAACTAACTAAAAAATAACTACCTATCTTTCAGATTTGGGTCTGGTCAAAAAACCAAAACACCTCATGGAAAGCTAAGATTTTTATTGGAGATAGGGAATTTCATTTCCTGAACTGGGTCTTTTTTAGATTTTTAAAATTCAACCATCTTCAGCCTCTGTCGGCATCATCTTTGTAGCAAGTCAAAATTTTAGCATTTTCTGAAGGCATTGATCACATAATTTTGATTGTTCCTGTCACAGAGCTTCCTTTCTTAATCCCTCAACTTTTAATTGAAAATTAATATAATTTTTTATCTCATTTCATGTACTCCAACATTAATTATTGGGCATGGAGTTTAAGAGGCCATTTTTTAGGGTTTTATCACTATATAAGACTCCAAATTTTGCCCAAAATTTAGAGCTCCAATAGTGTGAATGCTCCATTGAGGTCTTCCCCCTGTCAAAAACATGTTTTCCTCTCATTTCCATGAATGGACCCTTGAGGTGTCTCCTATATATCAAACTAAATTTTTCCTTCTTCGAAGCAATGCTACACCATAATTTTATGAAGCCAAATTTTATGTCTCTCATGATTTTCAGAACTTCACGAACCCCTTCCTCTAGATCTATTTGCACAAATATCTTAGATTTGGCCCCAATTTCCCATTTTTTAAAGTCGTCATTGGCTTCTACAAATGATCCTAGGACTTCTCAATTATTTTCAATTACTCAAATTTCAATATTCTAAAAGAATATTGCCTATTTTGATCCACATTGGTGCCCTTTTTATGTGATATTTGAATGGATCAAAATATGGTTCCTATTTTAATATACCAAAAATAAAAACCCTAAAAAAGAGGGTTACCATACAATAATTCTCCTTTAGTCTTAGAATTAACACATTCTACCGGAAAAAGTAATTAGGTGATGGCTTGATTTTTACCTAAGATTCAGAATATGGCCTCCACTATTTCAAAATTTGATCCTTAGAACAACTTTTTGTTCAATTTTACAAAGAAAGCTCTTTCCTTGAGACAGTTAAAGAATCGACAAAGGGTTTGAGCCAAAATGACAATCCCTTTACTCTTTAGAGGCCTTGTGCAACCCCTTACATGTCCTAGGTTTACCCTGCACACCCCTCTCCGTTTGGTAGTTTATTGCCTTTATTTTGTTAAAGGTTACTTTTTTGTAGCCATTATTTACTTTGGAGGTTTTACATCCTAGGAGTATTACATTTTTTTTGGTTGTGAAGGCTCACATGTATGAAATTGGATCATCCCACTTGTCTTTCATTCCTTTCCCAAGATCTCTTTTATGCGTCATTGCTCGTCTCCTCCAATATATAGATGTCTCTGTGTGTATATGTATATTCCAATACAATCGGGTTTTGATCCATGCTCGAAAGCTTGGAGTGCATTCACGGGATCTCCTGACCACAGTCCTATAGCAGCACAAGGGTTATTTCAGTCACTTCAGTCATTTTTGTTTAGAAAGGTAGGAGTGTTTGCGTTTGATAAATATAATTATATTTTAATTAAATAAATCTAGCTTCACCTTATCCTTGTAATCGACCAGTAATATCGTACGGCTAACTTAACGTCATCCGTAGATTGGAGATGAAAGCGAAGGACATGATAACACGTTCTGTATTTGGTACTTACAAAAATTAATGGCATGCCAAATCACAATTCTAATAATGGTTATCGATTTGTCATTGTCAAATAGATAATAAATATTAGCAATGCAAATTAAGTGCAAGCTAATGGTTATCGATTTGTCATTTGTCATTGTCAGATAGATAATAAATATTGGTAGCGATCTTTAAAGCCAATGGTTTTATTACCAAGGGTCATCGTATTATAAATTTAGCGAAGTAAAGAAGTGGGTCTCCCTATCCATTTTTTTCTCTTTTATGTCAACTACCATTTTAGGTCTAATTTTGCATTAGCTTAGTTTATAATTAAGAGGTCAGAAACAAGAATTTTTAATAGTGAAGAAGATTTGAATTCAATTTTTAGGGCGTTTATAATAGGACTCAATCATTAAATCAGTTGTCGGTTAGCCTTAAATAAGAATTTTTGGTAAAAGAATTGTTTGGAAAGATCTCACAAGACTATCAAATTTGTGATTTTACTTTGAAGTAGGGCGACTAACTTTGGTACTTCTACAACTAGAGTTAATTTTATTCCTAGATTTGGTATGAAAACTTATGTATATGTGGCTTTTAAATTTTTTAATAAACAAAGCTAAATAAAATTTCTAGTTGTTTATGTTCTTATGAAATACGCTCTCAAAGGGGGTTCAATAGAAAGACATTTTGAAGTTTGTTAGGAGTAAGTTTGCAAGAACAATATAATAAGGGGGAATATTAGTGTAACTATTACATTATTTTGTAATTATGTGTGTTATGATATTTTTGTAGTTACTAATTGTATGTCCTTCGTATAAAATCTTATGCTTAATGAATAAAATATATCAAGCATTTACACTTACCAGAAACTTTCTCTAGCAATTCCATACTCTAGATAGTAATAAAATTTTAGACTTATGATTTCAATTGTGAAGTAGAGTTTCAATTGACTCTATAGTGTAGATTATTCTCGTACCAATAGTTGAAATCAATTGTCTTGGGGGAGGATTACCACAACCACCACTTAGAATAGTAGGGTGATTTTCACTCCCCCTCTCTAGCCGATAGGGGCATGGAAACATGCTTCTCCCATCCCCATGACCTCAGGGGTAATTATAATTCCCCAGGAAAACAAGAAAGGCTCATGTTTTCACTATAAGAATCTTTGGAAATCAATAACCTTTTTGAAAATAATAAATAATAAAATATTACATTTTTCCTCTTATAAAATTATTCCTAAACTAAATTAGAAATGAAATGAAATTGAAATTGTCGTTTCTTCATATACGAGTGTATTTCTTTATACATAAAACTTAACCAAAAATCAAAATCTAATTTCAAATATTTTCCTTCAACATTTTCAAATTGTATTAAAAAGACAATACCAAGCCATACCAAAATGCATATTGTCCAATATTTTCATTTAAGGAAAATCTTATCCACAATTA
Organism: Chamaecyparis obtusa; assembly: GCA_027943335.1. Lineage (NCBI taxonomy): Eukaryota > Viridiplantae > Streptophyta > Pinopsida > Cupressales > Cupressaceae > Chamaecyparis > Chamaecyparis obtusa. The sequence continues at coordinate 307,733 of BSBK01001770.1, forward strand.
AAAAATACCAACAAAAGTAGAAAAAGATGAATGGTCACTCAAACTTAAGTTGGAGGCCCCATTACTCATTCTCTAAATCATTTAAAAACCTCACTGTATAATAATTATTGTTTTGCAATTTCACATAAACTATGTAGGCAACGTCTATGAAATTGAATAATTGCACTTGATGTGACCCCTTTTGACATTTATTAATTAAATTAAAAAGCACCTATCCCTTTTTTGATATTTATTATTTAAATATGTGCTTTTTAATTAAATTAATAAATGTCATAAAAAGGTTAGGTCAAGTCCAAATATTCTTCTACATAGCCAAAACCAACTATGTACTAATCTTATGTGCGTTCCTCCTTAATTTGCTCATGTGACTCACATGGTTGTGTTTGTAAATTTTCAAATGTAATGTGAGTATACTCATTTTTATACTCATTTCATATTTTGTAAATGCCATTATCCATCAAATACCACTTTCCTAGTCCGCTCTATAAAGTTTCATTTTTAATAATAAAATTGTCATATAGTTTTAGTTTTTTAATAATAAATAGAATATTATCATTGTGCTATAAACAAGGCTTATATATGCTATCTTTTGTGGGATTAGAACTTGTAACCTCTTTTTCAAGATTACAAATTCTCTACCACTAGAAATGTATTAAGATTTTTTATTTATAAAATGTATATAAAATTATTATTTATTTCACTCAATTAGTTATTATTTTTAAGTTTAGTCCACAAAAAAGTACAAGACTAGTAGTGCTCTACCTATTTCAAAATAACAAATCAGCTTGAAGTTGACAACAGGGACAACAATCGATAAAAATTAAATTAAAAATTGATCTCAAACACTTGCTTTTAGTTTCTATGGTGGTATTGCAGTTAATAACTTTGAATTTTGCCCATTTGTTTTGATTTCCAGACGTTATGTCCTGCGAGCCATGTGAATAGAGTACTTTCATATTCTGAAATGATAATACTCACCCACCATCCCTATGGGTATGCATGGCAGGCAACAGCTGGATGCATACTATACCTGTCATGCATACTTTTTGTAGGATTTTCCATATGTACTGTATGCAAGTCAGAGTATCGAGAGTTCTACAGCCATCATAGTATGAAAGTTAACAATCGAGAGTATTAATCAAAATGAGAGGTTCTAACCTCTTACTACATAATAAAAAACTATATAATCTGTAGGATCAAGTAGAAGCACTTCCATGCTCTGCATCAGATTCATGGGAATCTGGGGAAATTGAATTGTATCCAATGATTTCATAGGCTCTGAGTGGAGGATGATTCTTTGTGCTAGCTGCCCTTCCTGCTGCAAGGATATCTTGGCAATTCTTCTTAGTTCACTCAATGAGCTCAACCAGTTTTTCATCAAATAATTTCCCGAGTTTCATGGAAGTGTATTCATGAGAAATCTCTTTCTTTTCAATGGTGGTTGTGCCTTCTTTCAAGATCTACATAAATTTTATGTCTTTCAATTTGATGACAACTGTAACCTATAGTGAAACATCATGATAAATGAGTCTCCTTAGAGACTCATAAAGATTCATGCTCTTTCCAGCCAAAACATCATTATTACAAGCCTTCCATAAAGTCCACAGAATAATAGAAGAAAGAATAGACCAAAAGACATTGCAAGACTTGTTGTTGTTGATGCTTCCAGAAATAATATTCCAATTACCAAAGTGACTATTGAATGAGAGACCAAACAGACCCCAGACTTCAACAGCAAAGAGACACATAAAGGACACATGGAAGATAGATTTAGGGAGCTTACACACATTACATAGATTCGGATCCCCCCTGGCTTCTTAAAAGGAAGTTTATGCAGTAGGAGTCTCCAAAGGAAGCAGGAAACCTTGGGTTCAATGGGTCTTGTCCACAACGAGTTGAAATGTTTATTCCAATCAGAGGCAGAGAGTTCAAGGTGCCATTTTGAATTAGCATGGAGGGCAATGTCAGAGGATTGGGTGAGAAGGTAGTAGATATATTTGGATTTGATAAGATGCAACAGGGAATTATCTGGCCATTTCAGATGGAACGTACAACTATCAGGTTTGCAACATTTAGAAATTTTCCCCAAGGAGATCAGGGCTAAAGAGAGGATATCATACATTTTGTACTAAGACTTGGGAATGCTGAAGGATTTAGCTAGCCCTTCCCAAGGTATCAAGTTACCCTCTTTCAAAACATCAGAAAAGCTAACAATACCTTTCTCTGCCCATTTTCTAGCAGAGAACCCTTGGAGTAAAGCAAGTGGCTTATTCCTATGTCTTAGGTTCCACCATAGAGACTTATGACTGTAAACAATTCCTTGAATCTCCAGTGGTCCAGCATTGCTAAGAAATCCCTTCACATATTTCTAGCACTTCCATAAGGCTTTAAACACATTCTACCCTTGGACTTGTACATTGTAGTTAAGTATCAACAAGTCAAAGAATTCAATGTTAGTCCAAGCCTTAGACTTACTTGGTCTGGCTCTACCCAAGTTATTCCTGATTAGTACTTTCCAAGGTTCATCTCTTGAGGAAGCTTTGGCAATCCATTTTGAGGATAGAGCTATACCTTGGGTTTTGAGGTCTTTCAAACCCAAACCACCCCATGTTTTATCTTTGGTGCACCACTCCTAGGACACCGCATGATGTTTCTTGTTCCCTGCTCCATCTGTCCATAGGAAGTTTCTTACAATCTTCTAGATGAAACTAAACTGATTCAAATTGAATAGCCAAGCTGAGGAATAGTAGACTGGGTAAGATGAAAGGATCTTCTGACAAACTTGCACCCTTCCCTGGAATGAGAGAAGGTTGGTGTACCATTTTTTTAATTTCATGGTAATTTTTTCCTTAATCTACCACCACATATCATTAAGGTTAGGATCCATAGCAAACATAATCCCCAAGTACCTGACCACATGATTAGGGCCACCACATTCAATCCAAAATTTGTTCCACCAGCTAAGGGGGGAATGAGTCCATCCTAGCATAATGGATTTGGTAATAGAAATCTTACTGCCTGAGGCCAAACATAAGAGGTCAAGCTTGCTGATAAGGACAACCATATTACCCTCCTCCGAAATCATAAGAATGGTTGTGTCGTCAGCAAACTGTATGTTAGAGACCTCAAGACCATTAGGTATCTAAATTCCCCTCAGCTTGGGTGATAGAGTATCATCTCTTAGCAGATAATGGAGGGAATCTGCAGAAAGGACAAAGAGGGAGGGGGTGAGAGGGCACCCTTGCCTGATGGATCTAGAAAGTTCAAAAGATTCTGATCTTACCCCTTTCACTTCAACTACTGCTCTAGCTCAGAATAGCAAGGTGGAGACTAGTTTACAGAAGTAAGGGGGGAAGCCCAACCTGTCCACCATGGCCAAGATAAAACTCCACTCAATGTGATCATATGCTTTCTCATAGTCAATGAGCAACATGGCACTCTACTGACCCAAATGTTTAGCCTAGTCTAATGCCTCCCAATAGGTTACTAGATTTTCCCAGATGTATCTACCCTTGACAAAGCATGTTTGGGTATGGTTAACTACTATAGGGAGGATTTTGGCAATCCTAAGGGCCACCATTTTATCCAAAATCATATACCCCACATTGAGTAGGGTGATAGGCCTCCAATTTTTTATCAGTAATTTGTCACCCTCTTTTGGGATCAATTTGATGAGGCTAGCATTTAAGGTTGGTCCAAGGTTACCAACAGCTACTGCCTCCTTATAGACTTTATGAAGATTGGAGCAGATCCACTCAATATTTTTCTTATAAAACTCCACTGTGAGCCCATCAGGACCAGGGGCCTTATCATTGGCCATACTCAGAATAGAGTTTTTGATCTCTTCCCTAGAGATCTCCTTCTCCAGCAAGATTGCATCTACCTTGGAGACCTTCTTAGGGATCAGGTTTATAATTTTCTACCTGGCAATGGCCCTAGTTTCATCATCTTCTGAGGTAAAAAGATTCTTGTGGAAGGGAGAAAAAGTATTTACAATTTCTTCCTGGGAAGTGATGGAGACTCCTTTATCCCTAATGCAGGTGATCTTTTTCCTAGCTTCCCTCTTCTTAAGGGTTTGGAAGAAAAACTTGGAGCCTTTATCACCTAGCTTGAGCCAATTGATTCTGGCTCTAATCTTAGCACCCTTAGTCTTGACTAGTTGAAGGTTTCTAAGAGAGTCTCTATAGTGAATAAATTTATCCAACAAGGTAGAGGAAGAGGGGTCCATCTGAATTTGAATTTTAGCCTCATGGAGATCTCCCACTAATCTGAATTCCTATCTTCTAGCATCATTGGCTTTCTTCCTCCCTACACACTTCAGCATGCTCTACCAGGAGTTTGAAATTTGATTCCATCTCTCCACCTCAGAACTGTGATGGACTACCTCTTCATTAAACCAAGCAATAATTTTAATGGCTGCTTGGACATCACTATCCTGGAGTAGGGAGGAGTTGAGAGAGAATCCAACTTTCTTATAGTGAGAGGTTTCCTGACTAGAAATCATCTGGATGGAGGAGAAAATGGGGTGGTGATCAAAAAGGGTGAAAGGGGTCACTCTAACACAATTGTCATTCGGGGGGGGGGGGGGGGGGGATAGCTAAAGAACTAGTTATTGACATAGATCCTATCCAATCTTGAATAAATCCTTCTATCCCCCCTTTGAGAGTTGGATCAAGTAAACCAAACTCCCTTAGATTCTCTCCTCTTCCTAGCCAGAGTGTCAAAGAGGTTGAGTTTAGAAATCATCCTATTCCAAAAGATCATCTCATTACCTCTCCATTCAAATCTCAGGCCTCCCTCTTTGTCTTGGGGTCCCTCCACCATATTAAAGTCTCTAGCTAGGATCCTAGGAATGTTATCTAACTCTGAGATCCACTTCCATAGTTCAATCCTAGAGTAGTGATCATTAGAAGCATAAACTGAACACACTCCAAAGTGAACATTATCCATCTTAAAGGTGACCCACACTGTTGTGTTGCAGGGAGAGTAGCCCCTTTCATGGATAGAGTCTCTCCATCTCGGGCCCACAAGGATGGACATTCTTCCCCTACCCCTTTGGTGTTTGGTAGAGAAGGAGGAGGCATCCTTCTAGATACACCTGAGCACCATATCAAGAGTGAAACCAATTGCTTTCACTTCTTGGAGCAGAAGAACATCAATCTCTTGAAACATACGGAGGAATCTTTTTACAACATACTTCTTGTCAGTGGATTCCAATCCCCTGACATTCCATGAAGCACATTTGATCTTCATAAGTCAAACTATGGTTCAAAATCCATGGGAGGCCGAAAGTCTTTAAAACATTTTGGGATGTCACTCTTTTGATTCTTAAAGGGCTTAGGGTTGCCACTCATAAGGTGGGGCCTGCCTCTCTTCCTCTTGCTACTAACTCCTTCTGAGGGCTCTGAGTGACCCTTATCAACATTCTTAACACACATCTAAGATTTCTTCTCATTACTAGTAGAGAATGTGAACATTTGATCCCTGCCAAGCTCACCTTCCTCAAGGTCAAGATCCTGCTGTTGTTTCTCCTAACACTCTTCTGGTTCACCTTTTTTAGTATAGTGTGGATACTGATCAGTCACCAAGTGGGAGCTTGTTAGCTTATGGTGACTAATCAGGAAAGCACTATCCAGGAAAGTACTGTACACTTTTCCTCCCGACCTCGTCGGGGTTCGGGGCCGGGCCGGGCCCCGAGCGGGGGTTTGGGGGCGGCAGCCCCCAAGAGCAGGGGTTTGGGGGCGTAGCCCCCAAGGAAATTTTTTTTTAAGCTGACTACTTTTTTAGTTATTTGGGCCGACTGCTTATAACTCATTCTAACCCTAAAGCGGGAAAAATATTGTATAATATGGCTTAGGGTTAGGGATTTTCATTATGTAGTATTTTAGTACTTGTGGCATAATTGGGCTGTAAGGGATTACGGATTGTAATCAGGTTGTAATCACTGGATAATAATAATATTGGACTCGTTGTTGGTGGACGTAGCCCAGGGATTGGGCGAACCACGTTAAATCTGTGTGTCTTGTGTTCTATTCTGTGTGGTTTATTATTTTTTGATATTAGTTATATTTGCACATAATTTTTATTTCTGCCTTGTTAATCCTAACACACCTGGCAAGGTGGACACCCCAACAACATCCATCTTCTCAAACTCATCAGAACATTTGTCTGGCAGTTTAGGGAGGGGGGGAGATGCCAGGATAACCACAATCGATAATCCATTGAGTTTATCTATCAAGGGTATAGGAGGGTTAATCTCATCTTGTCCAATGATGCCAGGATGGTTGTTCATCCCTACTTCTAAGGAGGCCTCAGCAGGTACCAAGAATTTAGACGTGTTGCCCACCTTGTCAATCGAAACATCAAGGGCGACAGGAGCTTCTATGAAAGAATCCTGATCTTGAGGGAGGATTGAGTATACTTTCCACTTAGGTTTAGGGTCTAAGGGTAACCATGAAGCTTTAAGGTGGATCCTCTCCAAAGTAATCTGCTATGCATTAAGAGTTCTATGCTTAGGCCTAGGGGGGCAGGATTTAGTTCCAAGCCAAAATCAAGACCAGAGGTGTATCATCCAACTTGAGCGCACTTAACTACGGAGTTTCCTCCATGGTTAAACCCACTCTGCTTGCATTCTCATTTGCAAAACCTTCACCAAGTGTTGTGCCTTATGAACCATCGATTAGAAAGCCCCTTAAGCTCATCAACTGGTTCGTAAGGCGCAACACTTGGTGAAGGTTTTGCAAATGAGAATGCAAGCAGAGTGGGTTTAACCATGGAGGAAACTTTGTAGTTAAGTGCGCTCGAGTTGGTGTAGTACCGAAATGGGTGACCTCTTGGGAAGTCCCGGTGCTTCACCTCTGTGAGCATCAGCTAGAGCCAATGAGTGCTAAGTGTTCCATTCATTCTCATGAGAGATGGGTTCGTGTGAACCACTACTCATGAATCACGGGTCAATGAGTTTGACTTAAAAAACTACACAGTTGAATGTTGATAGCAATATCACAATTTGACTTGCTGTGGAAAATATCTCCTACTTATTAATTGACGAGCTTAAGGGGCTTTCTAATGAATGGTTCATAAGGCATAACACTTGGTGAAGGTTTTGCAAATGAGGATGCAAGCAGAGTGGGTTTAACCATGGAGGAAACTCCGTAGTTAAGCGTGCTCGAGCTGGAGTGGTACTGGGATGGATGACCTCCCGGGAAGTCTCGGTGCTTCACCTCCGTAAGCATCACCTAGAGCCAATGAGTGCTAACTGTTCCATTCATTCTCATGAGAGATCCATTTGATAAAGCTTGGTGAAAGAACTTCAAACTTTTGAAGCATCTATTGGATTCTGTCACCCAAATGGAAGATGGATTTCCCAATTCAAAAATTCAGAGTTCTTTTCATTAACCTGTGATTCATGAGTAGTGGTTTACATGAACCCATCTCTCATGAGAATGAATGGAACAGTTACCACTCATTGGCTCTAGGTGATGCTTACGGAGGTGAAGCACCAGGACTTCCCGGGAGGTCATCCATCCCAGTACCACTCCAGCTTGAGCACGCTTAACTACGGAGTTTCCTCCATGGTTAAACCCACTCTGCTTGCATCCTCATTTGCAAAACCTTCACCAAGTGTTAAGTGTGCTCGAGTTGGAGTAGTACTGGAATGGGTGACCTCTCGAGAAGTCCCGGTGCTTCACCTCTATAAGAATCACCTAGAGCCAATGAGTGCTAACTGTTCCATTCATTCTCGTGAGAGATCCATTTGATAAAGCTTGGTGAAAGAACTTCAAACATTTTGAAGCATCTATTGGATTCTGTCACCCAAATGGAAGATGGATTTCCCAATTCAGAAATTCCCAGCCACCATCTTCAATAAATTTATCTGGATCATCTGTAATGGTCTTCAAAATTGGCCACCAGTTCAAGTTCATTCTGCTTTCATAATACTTTATATCCATTGAGTTTAGCCATTCTTTGATGCCATCAAGAGAAGATTGAGGAATAACATCAATGCGGAGTACAGCCCACTTGAAGTCTTTGAAAACAATAGCCATATCAAATGCCTTTTGCCCAAGTCCTACTCTCTCAAGGTTAACTATCTCAATCTCACTAATGGTTATTACTAAGAAAGGCAATTCCACCAACTCTACCAAATAGTTTACGGTAGGAACAATAAAAGCAGAGGCTTTGAAAGGAACTCCATGAAAACCTAGCTCTCTAAATGGTATATCAAACTCTAGTTCAAAATCTTTTAGATGAGGCTGCTCCCATAGCTCTGTTACTTGTTTAACAAACCCTTCAAACTCTCCATTGATTTTATTTTTCATGTGCCTCTCTTGCTGCTCTTCCTCAATTTCATCGAGATCATACATGGACCTTCTTTCCCCTCCTAAAGTTTGGACCACGTCCATTACTTCCACATAAAATTGGACATCCTTAGTCTTCTTAGTTCCCACCATAATATGGTTATGCAAATGAAAATGAAGAAAAGTAATCATCTCCTTCTCTACTGGCTGGAAGAATGCGTGTTTAATATTTTGATACATGATATCAACTCTCTCTTCTGCTCTCATGGTTGAATACAGAAATCCATTATAGTGGGCCTCCAGAGTTCTAGTCATCTTTCTTCCTCTTCCACCAAATGTCGGCCCGATCCACAAGTCTGCCAACCTAATTGGCTTTGTTTTTGAAAGCTGAAGTTTCTTCTGAGTCACCAGTGTAGGTCTCTCTACCTTTTCAGACTCTATCATAGCTACAGACCGTCTGTGGGATTTGATCATTTGTACCACTTGGTTGATGATGCAGGGGCATCCAGCAGGGCACCTGAGCCCAGGAGTGGAATGGCATTCAAAGATGTTCAATTGCAATGTTAGACTCAATATTCAAAGCAAAATTCATAATCAAGTCTAAAGGTCATTGTAATGTAATAAGGAATAATGCTATAAAAGCAATGTAATAAGTGAAAATCCCATGTAATGAGTCAAAATGTCATGTAATGGTCATATAGGGTTAAGGTCTAAGTGGTTTTAGGTTTATAGGCATTAAATGGGTCCTTGACAAAGAATAGTCTCAATGACAGAGATAGAGGATCAGTCTTCAAAAAAGGAGCATTGATTGAGGATACATTACCTTGAGACTGAGATCTTCAAAAGGTTGCAGTCAAATGGAAGATTACAGTCTCAAAGGAATATAGGAGAAATGTTTGGAGACAAAACAGTGAGAGAGGCTTTACTCAAAAAATGCATCCAAGAAGGTGAGTACCTGGAAGATGGTTTGCTTCAAGGAAGTTAGAATTCTATTTCCTCAGTTTGATTGTTACAGTAGAGGATAGAGAGCAGTTGTTACAGGGTTCTTTTCTCTTGAGTAATTTGAACCTCAAAGGTAGAGCTCTTCTCATCTCTTTAACATTACAAGTGGCTGTTTAAAGAATATTTCTAGGTTTGGATGGTCCATAGTAAAATTTCCCAAAGAGTGTATCGAGTCTTCCCACATAACGTTTTAAGCTTGATGGGAACATAGGCAAAAAAAAAGTTTCTAATTAGATTTTAACAAAATTTTAGCCCTTCCATTATATTCATATTATTTAACATCTTCATAATCACCACTGTAGCTTGCAAGGTGATTCATCAAATTAAAAACAAAGCCTCCATGGCTTCTTACAACCTTTGAGTATTGTAAACTATAAGTAATATTCAGTAGAGAAATATAGTGAGGTAAGTGAGGACATTCTTCATTATAAGAATGAAATGATAGACAAGGGTAACTCTCAGGTTTAGTCTTTAACCATGCAAACTGTAATTGTAGAGACCGGTCTGGTTATTACCGTTGACATTCAATTATCTATTGAGCTTATGAGCTTGGAGAAGAGAACTGCAAACTGCAACACCCTCACCAACTGTAAGAAACAGCCAATTTGGTCACAGAATTTCAGTGAACTTTTCCTTTTGAAGATTCTCCATGAGATCTGACCCAGGGTTGCTCAATGCAAGCTAAAGATCATGTATACTCCTTGTTAGTATAATTCACATTGTTTACAATACAAAATAGATTTTTGTTAAATTTTGTTATAACATAAAGATAGTCACACTTATTTAAAACTTGTAAGCTTGGTGAGCACTTGGATTTTTATTGATTTATATGTAGGTTCTAGGCCAGTAATGAAACAGTACGCAATTTAAAAAGGTCAAAGTTTAGAGTTTACTATTTAAACCAAAATTCTATGAAGTGTTGATATAGTTGACATGTTTTATACAGAGTACATACTGCTGAACACGTTTAAACAACGCATTCTAAGCTTTCATTTCTTTGGTTGATTTATTAGGAATGCTTTTACTTAATTCAATAAGACCCACTTATTAAATTTATTAGGAATGCTATTACTTAATTCAATAATACCCACTTATTAAATGATTTTAGATGAATGACATAAACAAATCAAAACTTAAAATAAATTGTTTAAACCAAAATAATATTTTGTTCAAACCAAAATTATGATAATAGTTACCTGAAGGCCTTTCAGTTCAATTATTCTCTTGAGCTCTTTGAGCATTTTGATTCCACTGGTGTCAACAGTGGTTACAGCTGCATAAGCGAAAAAAGAGAATGAAAAGTAGCACCAAAGTACAATACAAACCAAACCTGCTGGAGTTTGACCATATACAGCTGTATATCTAAATCCCAGAATAAAGGAAACAGAAATGGTTGTATATGATAAAATTAGGGTGCATTTATTCCATTTTATTCTGCTCCATAGTTTTGTTACTAGAAAACCGATTACAAGTGAAGGGAAATCCTTTTACAAAAAAGAAATGATGCATCAAATATGTAAGCTTTCATAACTTATGGCCCATATCTATAATAACATACTACAAAGTGTCTTCCTTCAGCTTGGCAAGATGCTCCTCTTCATCCATTATCCATCTCATTATCCTGCGTACATTGTAAACTTTATTAAGGTCCCCAATAAACAATCCATGTAATGAAGACTGTGGATTAGAGATGTGTCAAAGCAGAAGAGCTCAGAAGAGAAGGGTTATGGTGAATGGGTGCTCATGACATTGCTATTGCTTGGATTACTCAAAACATCAAATAACAAATAATATATAAAGTTATAAACTGTTAAGGGGAGGGAGAACAGTAGTCGTATGGACTATCTTCTTCAATATCAAATACCATCATGCAATTCATTAAAATATTATGCTTAACATAATATATTCTAAAAATGACATTTTTGAAATTCTACCAAAACTTAATCTAAAAATGACTACTATTCAAAAGATGAGTTATTCGAAAGATGGGTTATTTGAAAGATGGGTTATAAATAATTGAATCAAGCATGACTACATTCAAGAAGCTGCATGACTGAATTCAGGAAGCTGACCCTACACATAGGACATTCATTATGTCTATTGAAAAATAAGCTTTTAAAATAAACATAGACAAATCACCTTTCTCTTAAGTAGCTTGAATTGGAAAAATAGATTCAAGCTACAATGCTTTGAATTCGATAAAAACTTAATTAGAATTAAATAATATTTTGTAGCTTAGCAATTTAGGAGTGCTGGAGTGATTACCAGTTGTGACGTAGCAAGATGTGCATGAACCTTCAATGTTCATCGTGTCAATGGCAATCATCTCTTTATTGCCATCAATATTGTAGTTCTTGAACAGTGAAAAAGTTCTGCCAACTGCTATTCCTTCCTGTACGGGAATAATTCAAATCAACTAGAGGTAATAAATTACTAGCCAATGAACATAATTATAAATCTTTGATGAGCTGATCTTTTAAACTTTTTTCTTGCAAATTCCACCTTTTAAGGAAAAACACAAAATTGTTAGATATAGCCACTAAAAGAAAAGACCGGAATGAAAGGAAAAATACTGTATCTAGTGTACCAAGCGGTGCCACCGGGGTATCTCCTGCTCCAAAAAAATAATCCACTATGTGATGCACCCAAGATTAAAGTACACCAGATACTGACCAATCTACATGCATTGGTGATACCCACTTGATGTCGCCTTTGGTCTCATCATCATAAGAACATGACCCCCCATTAGCAAGGAAATATTGCATGCGTTTGTCAAATTTTTTTCTAATCTTTTGCCACATCAACCCGCACTGAGTGGTCAACAACAAGATCCATAGGTACCTGTAATCATAAAGTTGATAAATACCAATAGTTGGCGTAAAGAAGAAAAATACCATAAACAATAGCATTTCAAAAATGACTAAGAAATATATATCTGATCTAGAATTTAAAGTAATAAAGACAGAAAGAGCAGAGATAAAGCAATCATGATTAAATAGTAATCTTCAAAAACCTATGTTGTTAATCTTTCCATCATACAATGTATTAGGATTTATTGAAGAATATAAACACACAAAAAAATTGACAAGAAAATAATGTAGCACATAGACTTAGAGTCCCTAAATCTTCAACAAAATATGGAATGCAAAGCCAACACAATGAATTTCCATTTCTCAAGCATAAGAAATTCAAGCTTATTTCTCATGGAACAGCACAAGACAGAAACAAAGATGTATAGGAAAACACAGTGTGGTATCAATGTACTAATCTACTCCATAGGCACAAAAGAGACATACTAAAATACACCCATAGTTCAATTATTAAGTGTTATTTTTATCTTTTCAAATATTTGAAAAATGTATGGCTATCAAATACAAAGCTTTGTGCTCAATAAATAAAAGGCAAGGTTTTGAACATGTAGATCCACTTGTTATCTAAGGTTCGAATACATCGTAAACTCAAGCGAATTAAACTGGAACTCTTGGAGGGGAATTGGATTTCTATTTCAGCACAAAATAGAAACATGATGAGAAATGATGAAAATGTTTTATTTTTCACTAAGCATAAGATATAGAAACTAAAGAAAAAGTGCCACCATTTTATACTAAAATGAACTAAAATAGTCTTTCAAAATATGAAGGCAACAACAATACTTACGGATAGGGACCATAAATCTTTACTTGATGAATATGTGTATCCCATCCATTTTGATGATTAGACAATACAGCAAGCTGCAACATAAATGTTTGCACAAATACATCCTTGAAATGAATTAACAAAGGAAAATCTGTAAGTCTAAGAAGAATGGAAAATGTTTAATTAAACAAGATCACCATCACGAAAATCTGTAAGTCTAAGAAGAATGGAAAATGTTTAATTAAACTAGAGATGTTAGCAATCTCTCTTGGAATCTGACCAACGAAAATAGAGTCGTACAAGCTTAAATGCCTTAAATTGTTGAGCTTGTGAAAGTGTGATGGGATGGCAAGAGGAGGGAAGAAGGCATTGTGACTGAGGTCCAAGTGCTCTAGATAGTGCAGTTGGAATAGTCTCCCACGAAGTTGCCTCCACGTCATGAATGGATAGATTATCTAATCTTGTGCGGTACCTCTTGTCTTGGCTCTAGCAATGGCTGTGCTGGTTTCAAAAATTCTAATTTAGAAATGTATAATTCTATTAAAATAAAAGCATTAAAAATTTGACTATTTCCAAGAAAACATAGATTGAAATGAATGTTGAAAACCATACCAGAAATATGAAGTATGTTTCTGTCGTACTTCTTTGCCGTATGAGGTGAGTTTAAAACTCATATCAAGCTGAAGAATCTCAAGCATAGAGTAACAAAAAGGAATGATAATAAGACACCTGAATGTGAATCTAGATCACAAAATCCTCCATATGCACCACCGCTAACAGGTACACGATCCCACAACCATGTATTTCTTTGTATCATAATGATCTAATGCAGGAGAATAGAGAAGCTTGGTGAAGGAGCAGTGTTGGATGATAATTTGTTGATGGAGGTTAAGCCTGAACAGACACTAGTCATGTTGAAAGTTGGTTGCTTCATGATTGAAGAGGTTTGGTGATGGATTACCTATAAGGGGGTCTATAGTGAGGTGTTTACACAGTTAGTTTGGCCTGGAGTTGATGGGAGGGGTCCTTTTGATCAAACCTTCATGGTATGTCCCTAAAGGCAAGGTTTTGGTGCCAAACGAGTTAAGTGAAGGGTGGAGACTTGGTGAGTTGGAAATGTGTCATTTCTCAACCTCTAGAATGACTGTTTCAACATTTTGAGTCTTGGGAGCAAGTGGAGTTAGGGGTTGCTATGTAAAAGTGGAGAATTAGGCCTGGTGAGGATAGGCTAGGGGTATTGGATCTTGGGTATGGTCCAAAGGAGTATAGGTTGAATATTTCAGAGGATTTAAAGAGCCCAAATGGGTATTTAGATAATATTTGAGTTTACTTAGTTGTTTGGGGAAAGTAAGAGGAAAAGTCATTTTAATGACTGGTGAGGGCTACAAGCTTCAAGGACTGATTGTGTGTGTTGGATAGAAGATGGGTTGTCCAAATCAAATGGGTTGTGGGAATATGGTGGATAGGTCATAAAAAGATGTTTTGTGAATTTAAAATGAAGGTTGGATTCTTGTGTGAAGGTTTGGTGTTTGAGAGAAACTAGGTACACTTGGGAGTCAAGGCATTGAGGGATATTGAGGTAAAGAAGCAATTGCAAAGTGGAGTGGATTTGTTGTCTGAGGTAATCAATATGGATGCCACACACCAGCTCTACATCAGGTTGCAAGAAAAGTGGGCTTAACATTAGAGGAACCTTTGTAGTAAAGAGCACTTGAACTAGAATAATATTGGGATGAGTGACCTGCTGGGAAGTAGCGTTGTCTAAAATGAATCAAGGTAGTGAACCTGTTGTAGAGGAGTGTTTGGTTGATATCCTAAAGTCAAGAACTTCTTATTTATCCTCGAGTTGAACTCTAGTTCCTTGAGTGGATTCCAAGACATTGTTGAATCCTCGAGTTGAACAGGGTTCCTTAAGGGGATATTAGAAGGCTTTGCATCAAAAACTCTAAGCTTGTCTTTAAAATTTGAGCTTCACTTGGTTTCGAGAATAGTTTAATATTCTCTACTAAACAAGGCCAACCACGTGAAGGTGGAAGCTCATTTGGACCCTCCCCCCCCCCCCCTAACATCACTCTAAATTCCCCATTAACATTTAATATCATTCATTCATTCATTCATTCATCCGGCATTTTTGAAATATAACATTCAATCATTATAATCATATGATAACATTCATTAACACATAAAATTCATTAACACACAACATTCATAAATAATTCATTAACACATAATTCATTAACACACAACATTCACAAATAATTCATTAACACATATTAACACACATCATTCATCAACATTACTAGTACAAAATTACATCCATTAAGACAAAGTTCTTTCATTAGCAATAAATGTTAATTACAATCATTTCTTTTTGGGTTTCTTGCTATTTTTTTTTAATCATATAATTTCTAAGAGGAAGATCAATGTCCTCATCATTCCCCTCCTCTATTGAGTCTAATCCCAATGTGTGTCTCCTCCTCATCTGTTCAGGAATAGGAGGCCGCTGCGCTGAAGGGGGGTCTGTTGCAATAACTACTTCATGAGTTAAATTCACACTTTTATATTATTGAATTACAAGTATTTATGTAAGTAAAAGAACTATAAATCAAAAAATTAATTTAAAAGAATAAAACATAGATTTTCTTTACCTGAATGTGCCACATGATCTACATGGTGATCAGTCTGGACATCCTCCGGCACTCGTTCAGCATGACCTGATTCTGTATCCTCTAAAATATACACAAAAATGTTACACCAAGTTCAATTTAAGATGTTAAATTATATTAATAATTACATAATTAGTTTTAAATAGCAAATGAGCACCTCCTTGGACAGTATGATCCACATCAGCGGCTTCATGATGCGGCGCTGTAGGCTGCATTGCAATGTAATGGACATTATTATCAAATTGATTGTTGCTCAAGTATTCAATTTCTAATATATTTTTTGGCATATTTACCTGTGCACATGATGTAGGAGACTCTTCGGTTGGGCCAGTGGAAGCTTGCCGTAGGCATTCAGCCACGCCTTGATAGCCTTCCTTGAAGGCAATTTTTCTATGTTCTTCCGTGGCCTCTAAATTAAAATCAGAGCCCTGCATTTTTTGATTAAACAAAATTATTTGCATTTTATAAATAATTTTTCTCTGCAATTCATTTACTGCTACTTACAATGCGAGCTTTAATTTTCGAATATCCACCAGCACCAAGTCTGTGTTGCCCAATCTTTTCCAGCCTGGCCTTTGTTGCCTTTGAAGTGTCCTGTAGCCTATGAAAAGTTTGAAAAAATGGTTATAAAAACATGTGTATGAAATAAAAAATGAAACTTTGAAATGCTGAACACATTGCCTTCAATGGTGAAAATGTCTAAAACACCATACCAAGATATTATATTGAAAAATGATGATTGCATTCAAAATTTAATTATCATCTCAAAAGTCCACGCCAAACACCTTATCACTAGTAGTTAATACTATTGCATACCTTCTCGCATTTGTTGGCGAAACTCCTTTTTGAGCGTCCGCTTTCTCCTTTGCATCTAAAATAAATTCACTCCAATCCCTCGCTGAAATAAAGGGAGGACGCTCATACTTTGGGTTCTGGATGAGACTCTTTCTATATTGGTCCCTCACAGTCTTAAGATGTTTGCAAGCTCTTTCCAAAATTTTCTTCTCATCAAAAATATTATTGCCAAACTCATGATGTAAATCTTTGATGAGCTGATCTTTTAAACTTTTTTCTTGCAAATTCCACCTTTTAAGGAAAAACACAAAATTGTTAGATATAGCCACTAAAAGAAAAGACCGGAATGAAAGGAAAAATACTGTACCAATTAATGATATGAAAAAAAAATAGTGGGATAAACTTAGTTCACTTATGATGTTCCACCTTTTATGTATGGTGGGCCCGAATATATGCAATGTTAGGTCATAAAGTTTCTTATAAAACATATCATTTCCTGCAAAAAATGTCATGGGATAATCAATCCAAAACTTGTTATGACTAGGTAAATGCATATTACAATATAAAAAATAATTATTTAAAGTACCTGGAATCTGAGGACATTTTATAGGCATTGACTCATTATTGTCAATCAATAATGACGTCTGCGTCGCACCCATGCTAGTAACACGGGTAGATCCAGGAAATGGTGGTGAGTTTTCACCAATACATGCAGATTGATCAGTAGCAGGTGTACCAAGTGGTCCCACCGGGGTATCTCCTGCTCCAAAAAAATAATCCACTATGTGATGCACCCAAGATTAAAGTACAAATTATGAAATCATAATTAGCACAAAACCAAATATAGTAAAACAATGATTTACCAGATGCCATAGCCCTTGAAGGCATTGATGTTTGCATGGCCCTTGTGGCTGACATTGCACTCAACAATCTTCTATGGCCAACCTGGCTAGTAGGAGTCTCCTGCAATTGAGGACCTAAACAATACATTGTTAGCAAAGACATTTTCAAATAATAAAAGTAAGAGTTAACTTGAGAAGTTTTTGAATGTTCCAAAGAAAAAATTCCTTGTAACTTGTCAACTAAAGGATTATTTTACCTGAGGCAGCCGGAGGTCTACTAGTACCGGTCTCATCCGCACATTGTCCTTGACCAGGTACTAGACATTCCATAAAATCCTACAACAAGAACACATATTACATATATTTTACTTCACAACATAAAAGAGTATAAAATATTAACCTTTATTGAAATTTTGTTATAACTAAAGATTCATTACTGCTTACTTGATACCGATGTCCGAGTGCTTTCAATTCAGTTAGCCTCCTGAGCATCTCCTCACTTGGATTTCTTTCATACAAAATGTTAATTATATCTTTATTGATTTGTTTCATTTTTTTCTTTACCATGATTATAACATTAGGCGAATCTGCAAAAAGATCATCATCATCAGGGGTAGCTATTGCCTCTACTATCGAGGGTGCTTTTCCCTTATCCTAAACATCAAATTGTGATAGGAATATCAGTAAAACTATCATAAAAACTCCAAAACCATAAATAAAATAACGTAATAATATAACATTTTTCAACTATCTAATTTGTACAATTTTAATAAGGTTTACCTTTGCTGAAGAACAAGTGGGAGGAGCATCCTCGTGGCCTCTATCATGTGCGGGATCCATATCATCCTGTGACAAAGATTAAATATAAAAACTTTAGCGAACTAAAAGCAATAGACTTAGCAAAAAAAAACTTATTAATAAAATAGTATATAGTACTTACCACCCTCATGATAGTAACTTTGTTTGTATCTATGCGATTTAAATGATAATCTATTAGCAGTTCTTCCCCTGCACTTATTGATTTTATTGCACATACAAAAACTTGATTCCCCTCACGCGCCTCAAATATGCAATTGGGTTGCTTATTAGTTGATGAAGGTCGCGTACTATTTATAAAACCTGCAATATTACCTATTGCTTTTGGTCTCTCATCAATGTACATTGAAAATCTTTTACTTTGATCATTTTCTTTCCTTTGTATATAATTAGCTGATAGTGCATACCTACGCATACTTTTTTTATATTGAACAATCCGCATCCAATCATTGTAATTGTAACACGGACCGACATACTCGAACAATTCAACAACTCTATTGTAATATACCTTTATCCCATCCATGGAAAATAGGCCCAAACCATGTAATGAGGATGGAGCAATGCGATATATCCTCTCATTAACACAAAAATCAGTATTAATTGGAGGTAGCTCATTGGGTACCCATTCTTTCTCAATGTGTGTGTACCGAAAGGGCACCTTGATGTCACCTTTGGTCTCATCATCATAAGAACATGACCCCCCATTAGCAAGGAAATATTGCATGCGTTTGTCAAATTTTTTTCTAATCTTTTGACCTCTAGTTGATCTCCCTGTTTTAGCCGTACTACATGTAGAACTTTCACCTAGCATTCCCTCATTTCCCTCATTCGATGTAGATAGATCTGACAAATACCTATTTGGTGGGTGCTACAATCCATCAAATGAGATATTGCCACATCAATATATATAGAATAATCAAGTCGTGACCCATACGTAAAGTTCTTCTTTGTCTATACATGAGAGATATAAAATGTAGTAGGTTGAAAGTGATTATATATTATATTTCTATACGGTTCTTTGTCTATATATACATTATATGATTATATAATATGTCTATTTATAACATACGTGCTCAGTGATAAACAAGAAGAATATAAGAAAATTATGTCTATTTATTGACTTATACCTGCCGATCCATGTCACTGTGCACGATCCACGCCAAAGGGGTCAAATTTACTGCATATGTTAATCATTTATCTTAAGTTAGCTAAATATTACATGATACGTATGCTACAAATAACTTAGAAGATAACATGAACAATATGCAACATCGTAAACATGAACAAATTTACCTTATGTGTGGAATGCAAGATCGTCAACAGAAGGCCGGGGTGACAATGTCTGTAGTCAATTGCCTGTTTGCAAAAAGGGTGATAATCAAACACAAATATACATGTATCAACAACAATTAATTGAGCATCATAAACAAAAAATTGGTAATTATAAATCACATATGTCGTAATCATTAGAATTGAACAGAATAAATATGTAACCATTACAATTTAAAGCAAAACATAAATATGTAATCATTAGAATTGAACACAATAAATATGTAACCATTTCAATTATGTCATTGATCATCATCATCATCATCATCATCATCATCATCATCATCATCATCATCATCATCATCATCATCATCGCCATTGCCATCGCCATCATCGCCATCATCAACAGCATCACCGCAATCATCATCGCCATGATCACCATCACCATCATCATCACCAGCGCCATCATCATCATCATCATCATCATCATCATCATCATCATCATCATCATCATCATCATCATCATCATCATCATCATCTGCTTCTTCATCATCTTTAGTATCTTCTTCTTCCATAACATTATACTTTATCGGCCTTCCTCTTGGATCATATCTAACAACAAATGACCAACCCTGTTTATGTGGAACCTCTGAGTAAAACACTTGCTCACACTGGCTTGGAAGAACATAGGGCTCATCTCCAATTGGCTCAAACAACCTTGTATTAATCATTGTAAATCCATTATCATGTTGAATAATAGTTCTATCTGGATCATTTTGATTTAGTCGTAGCCTGTACCATTTGACGACAAATAGAACTACTTTGAAGGAGTTTAAGTCACACTCAATTATATCATCTAAGATGCCATAGTATTGATTTTGAGATTGTTGAGGATGTAGGTCATTTCTAGATGATATATTGGTGACCTTGAAAACTGTACTTATCCCAGAATCACAAGTTTTCTTTGTATCATCCAACTTTTTTATACGAAATTTGTGGCCATGATAGTACATAGCTTTGTGGTGCTTGACCTGCAATTTTTAAAGTGTGTAAATTATTTGTATCATGAGTTGATATGAAACATATGAGTCATGATCATTAATAAATTTGTACGTACCTGTCCACCTCTTAAACCATGTGCTAGATCAATTACCATTGGAGTAACATTGGGATCTCCATTACGATGAGCTTCTCTAACCAATGAAGCAACACCTTCCCATGTTAATGAACAACCATTTTGTTGACATCGTTCAATCCATACCATCATCCAATCAAGATTGTTTGCAATATACAAATGTATTGCATCCCATTCTCGACCAGCTGTATCAAAAACATCTTAGATTTATTGCATCCGACTCTTGACCAGATTTATAAGAATTAATTAACTACAATAACATCTTAGATTTACCTCTCACTTTCCTCAATCTACCTTTGCCCATCAAGTGCTCCCCTTCAAATTTGTTAATGGAGTTGGGATCCCAAATACAATCTACATGGATCTTTGCTACAAACTTAGGAAGATATTCACTAATGTACACCATGGTCTAGTATACCATATATCTCTCTACCATAGAACCCTCAGGATGTGCTCTCTGTCGAACCAAGTCTTTCAAAAATTTCAAGTGCCTCTCAACCATCCACATTGACCTAGTTGGTACAGGTCCACACAATTCAATCTCCTCAACTTGATGTAAGAGGTAATGTTCTTGTGCATTGAAAAAAGTTGAAGGTAGACACTTTTGCATTTCACACATAAGAAGAGGAATTTTTCTCTTCCAGTATTTTATATCTTCTTTATTGATTTCTTTAGATGACAACCACCTCATGTATTTTCCAAGATCATATATAACTTGTTTGACACCGTTGGCAAAGTGGTGTGGGAGAGATAGAGGTAGAACATACTGCAATATTTGTAAAATGATCTCGTCAATATTTTATAAAAGAATGCAATGAAAACCACATGCAGTATACAAATATATAGTGAATACAAAGTAATATGAATTACCTTAATAAATATATGCCAATCGTGTGTTTTCATCCCTGGCCCAAATTCACTTTTCTTTGATATGAGATCATTTATGTTTGTAGCAAATCCTGTAGGAAATCATATTTTCTTTATAATTTCTTTTATAGCATTACTCTGCTGCTCCGACAATAACCATGGAAGAGCACTTGTATCAATCTGGTCTCCATTTTGATTGGATTGAATAAAAATTTTCATTGCATGGTTGGATTCTTCAATGTCACTACAAATTTTGATGATTTGGTCTTTGTCACGCCTTCCATCCAATATTTTCCATAATGTCTCTGTTACATTCTTTCCAATATGCATAGGATCAAACAAATGCACGATTGGGAGTTGCTCGTAGTACGGCAACCTAGTAAATTGCGTAGGATAACTTTTGAGTCCTTTTGGAAGTTGGTCATTGATGCCTTGACGACCTTCACAAGCATCAATTACATCATCAGTAAATAAAACACAATATCAAAAGATAAATTTGAAACAAAACCCATCAGATGGAATGACATTACCTCGACGATTTATTTTATTATATGCCAACTTCCATAGGCGAGGTGTCATTCTCCATGGCTTTGATGTAGTCTCTTCTTTCTCATTGAAAAGATGTTTTTCAGTAATTCGGTACTTATGATTTCTGTGGAGAAAGTGTCTATTCTCATCGAACACCTGCTTTCTCAAACTTTTTGAATGACGAGATTTTGTCTTTGGACCACAAACTGGACATGCAAATTTTCCCTTTGTCTGAAGACCTACAAGATCATGTCTAATTGGATTAAATGTGTTAACTTTGTGTTAGCACTATAACATACCAAAAAAGAGGCGTTATGAAGAGAACATACCACAAAAATGTGTTAGCTCAGCGGCATCATGTATTGTCCATACAAGCATTGCATGGAATTGAAATTGTCTTTGTCCTATTGGTCTAGAGATGTCATACATAGTGACCCCATTCCATAACACCATCAACTCGTCGATAAGGGGCTCAATATATCCATTGATATCTTTAACTTGGTACTTACCTAGTTGAATGAACAAAAACATTACATAATTATTATGACCATTTTGATGGATTATTAATAATAAATTAATTTAGATGACCATTAAATCAAAATATACCTGGAACAATTAGTGACAACATTATGTGCTCCCTCTTTATGGACAACCAAGGAGGAATGTTATTGTTGATAACAAAAATAGGCCACACCAAGTAAGTAGATCTCATCTCTCCAAACGGATTGACACCGTCCGCTGCCAATGAAAGCTTGAGATTACGAGGTTCTTCTTTAAAGTGTGGCCATTTTTCTTCTATTTCCTTAAATGTTGAGCCATCTACAGACATTCGCATAATGCCATCTTGACTTCTATTACGTGCATGGTAATCCATAAATTGTGCCAAGCTATTGCACTTGAATAATCGTTGCAGATGTGGAATAATGGGAATATGTCGAAGAACCTTGCGAGGCACCTTTTTTGTTATTCGATCTGATTGATATCTACTAATATGACAAATAGGGCATTCTGTTGCAAATTCATGCTGTTTATAATATATAATATGATCGTTCAGACATGCATGTATTGTTTGATATTCCATTCCAATATCTTTCATAACGGCAGATAATTCTTGGTACGAGTGAGGTAGGATGTTTGATGGTGGTAACAAACACTCACCTACCAACCTACGACCAAAAATATAATTTGTTAATTTAAAGAATATTAATTGCTACACGATTCATCCAATATTAATTGCAAGGGAATTACGACTAAAATAATGAAAAAAGATGACATACCTTAACATACGTGTCATTGCTACATTGGATAAACCATTCATAACCTTCAGGTTCACCAACAACAATACAGCGGCAAGAAGAGTTGTTTCGGAGCCTTCATATAGGGGCTCGTGTGCCTTCTCAAGTAAAGGTACATCAAGCTCTGCATCGACATCATCATCATCTTGATCATCGTGATCATATTGATCTTCTTCATCATCGTGGTCTTCTTCCACGATATCATTACCTTCTACTTCTATGTTCACACCTCCATGTTCCCTCGTTTGGAAATCCACATTCTCCAGATTGTCATGGTCCATAACATGAAATCGAGGGACGTTGACCTATATGAAAATGATGACCTTATATTAACCATGATCATGTTGTCATCATCAAATCATGTCTTATGTATTTTATAAAATATTAAAATACATACCAATGGATGAAATTCGTTTCCCCCTTCAATGTGACCATGTTGCCTACAATGTTCCTCAGCTGTTTTGATTAGATATCTTCGAGTCTTTAAGCCCTTAAAAAGTTTGCAAGGACAATAACATTTTCCATCACCTTTTCTTTTTAAGTTAGACCATAGTCTAGCAATTGTCTCCCTATTTGTTTGTGCATTGATATCGTCAGACATGGTCTTTCTTGAATGGAATGACTCGTTGGTGGAAGAAGGATGATTTTTTTGCAACCTGCTGATAAAAATCATTAGTGAACAACCATTTTCTCAACCATTTTAATATCAAAAACATTATATGAAATATCTTTATCATTTAGATTTTAATGCTATATTTTAACTTTTAATCAAAATTATGTGTAATATAAGGACCCTATATCACCATTTTACTGAGAGTCAAGCATCAAGTCATCGGTAGGTTAACACAACTTGATATGAAGATCTGAAGATATTTGATACTTCCATCATCACCCATGACATAACTCTCAAGCCTAACATAAAGTCATTCATACAAAAGTAGCAACCTGTTAATTTGTTGATAGAACCCTTAATCTTCAAGGAAGTTCAAAAGTTACTTGCTGCAACGATAATTTTTCCTATCCGCCACTCCACTTGGGTGGAAAATTTGGTGCATGTACAGAAGAAGCAAGAGGAGATCTGTGTTAATTTTTGTAAGCTTAAAAAGGTGTTAGATTGGACACCCTAAGCCTCTGCATCAATTTTATGAGTTCACCTTTCAATAATGTTGAAGTGAGGTATTGGGCCCTCGAGAAATAAGCTTTCAGCTTGGTTAGATAATTCAAGAAGTTTCGACAATATATCTTGAGAAGCAATATATATGCCATTATGCCTGACCAAGTGGTCAAGAGATTGGTTATGTAGTCAGATTTGGGAGAGCGTCACAAGAAATAGATGGCTATTTTGCAAGAGTTTGATTTAGAGATGCATCCTATGGGATTGGTTTAGAGATGCATCCTATTTGATTTTTGAATTTAGCCACTAGCAGTTCAAAATTTGAAATGTATGGGTCTTTGACCACTTGCATTCTTCAAAGGTGGCCACGACCTTCCAAATGTAACAAACTAATCAAATAGCGTTAAGGTTTTCTTTTAAACCTTTGTATATAAAGCGACGATGTCGAGTTTTCTTCCTAGTTCTTTCCTGATTGAGCTCTTTTTGAATCAGTTTTTATAAATATAAATATATATAGTGGTTCTTCCACTTTTGTCTAAACAAAACAAAATAAAACAAGATACCCTATAAGAAAAGATAATCATCTCCATCTTATCTACATTGATTCTTAGAAAATAACATACTACACAATAAAAAATAACCAATAAATGATAATCATCTCCTTCTTATCTATGTTGATTCTTATCTCTTTTATATATAATCAATTTTAGAGAATGAAATAGTATGCAATAAACGATAATCACCCCCCTTATGAAAAACAAGATAATCATCTAAGTTCAATATTCTAAAAAACAAGATGCCACTTGCAATAAAGTGACCATCTCCCTTCTATGTACGATGATTCTATAATTGAGTAAACTCTAATTCACAAGTAAAAAAATTCATACTATAATTTAGAAGGTCTAATTCACAAGTAAATAAATTCTTGGCAGCTCCTACATAAAAAATTTTAAAAAATATATTGCACATTGAATCAATTTAAACCCAAGATGTATTTAAATTAAATTAAAAAATATATTCAAATTTAGATAAATCAACATGATAGATCATCAATATATCACTAAGTCTACAATAAGCAACATTTTGTTACTTAATTCTTCCTTTGTTAACCCCATCTTCTCTTCTGTGAAACATAATAAACAATCACTAACAAGCTTCTAACATCTTGTATGTTTCCATCTTCTGCAATGACTACAAAATATCTCCTACAAAAAATTCACACAAAAAACTCAAGTATAAAAATTAGAAGCACTTTGAACCTAGATATATATTAAATACTTTTGGAGGAGTTGTTTAAATCTAACTACACATGTAAATGTGTGCATGATAAAAATGTGATATAAATAAACATACCTATTTTAGTGGATGTTGACATATAGTCATAATAATTAGAAATATTGAAAATGAATGTCTTCAAAGATTTTATCTTTGTCGTATACCTATGCAAAGATGGATGCAAAATATTGAAGCATATCGAGTATGCAATCTATTTGTCAAATGTTAAAAAAAAAATAGATCTTTTAATCTCAAATCTATAAAACATCACATATCCCAAATAATAACCAAATACAAATTATAATTTTTTTTCAAATATGGGACAATTTACTCTTAGCTTTTTTGGATAAGTATCTTGCTGATTTTTTGGTTCCTCTTGCCTCTCTTCTTTTTAAATCCAAAGACCAAGAAGGTAAAAAAAAAGAGAAGAAAAACCTACATCATCTCCATTTTTATTTTCTCATTTAAATGAGAATGAGGACTTTAGCATTCTCACCCCACAATTTGGAAATTTCTAAGTAGGGAGTAAGTGACTACTCCACTAGACTAAGCAGGATAAATGGATGCAAACACATGAATCCTTCCATCAATTCATAGATACATTAATTGTTACAATATTTTCAACTTGAAACTAATTAAATAATTTAATATTTTATCTTTCATTTGTAATAGAGCTCTAGTCACCTCCATCAATATATTAATAATTAGAAATAAATTTTCACACATATACTTTGTGCTAGCTCTTCAAATGAGGACATTGATATGCCTGCAAAGATCATAAATATAGTCATTGCACATATGCTAACAAATACTAAGCAAGGTTCTTATAAATATGTCTGTAATCAAAGATTCTTGCCTCTATTATTTGATAGGTATATCTTCTTTCTCATCATGCCCAGTGAAATGAGGACAGTCTCTCTAAAGACAACATGATAATGTACACTCACTGTAAGGATAGTCACAAATGAGGACAGTCACTGTAAAGACAACATGATAATGTACACTCACTGTAAGGACAATCACAAATGAGGACAGTCACTCTAAAGACAACATGATAATGTACACTCACTGTAAGGATAGTCACAAATCAGGACAGTCACTCTAAAGACAACATGATAATGTACACTCACTTTAAGGACAGTCACAAATGAGGACATCTGGTGCAGAGGCACCTATCAAGTCAACTAGGAACACCTTGGAACAAGATGGAACCAGAAGATCAAAGGCATTCCTACATGTCAACTGGGATATTTTAAGGCCAATAATGGCATATTGTAATGAACAATGTACTTTGCCAGTCAAGAGTCATAAAATTCTTGATAAAGCCTATGGGTAACTTGATGTAAAATGGCCTAATGAGCCATAAGGGTGTCCTAGAGGGTGCTTTTATATTTTTTCATATTCAATAAGGTCTTGAGATCATTTTGAGTCAATAACATAGGTTAGAATGTCATAAAAGTTATAGAATGCATAGTTTATAAATTTGAATTTGAATATAAACGGTCATGTAGGCATTTTGGAGGGAAACTTAGGATTTAGTATTTGTTTGTTAAATAAAACATTTCTAACCAACTTGATCAGTTAGATAGGTGTATGTACACCTATATAAGTTGTGTTAACCTGATGAAAGGGGAGAAGGCATTGTTATTTACGGCAAAGTACAGGATTTGTACGGACAGGGCATAATTTAATGAAAATCTAAGATTTTCTTGCAAGATTTAAGTGTATTGGATGTGATAATAATTCATTTATGTTGGTAAGATACATTTAAGGGTTATTGAGTCACTTTCATATTATTTTGAGTGTTTATTGCAAGTTTATTTGCTGTTGTAATGCTGAAACTGAAAGTTTGCTTTGATTCTTCAATGGTAAATGGGGGTACCATCCTATCTTTGTACATCTGATCCTTAGGATGGACCCTAGAAGCACTAAAAAGTATATCTAACCATGAATAAACCAGAAAAGTGAAGTTTTGCAGGAGAATGTGAAAGAAATGCAAAGTTGATGGTTGTTTGGACAAGTTTGGGTACCCAAATACATGCCATATGTGTAGCAGCCAGACATCTGGCTTAACAAGGTATAAATATTATTTGATATTCTTCAATAATATGTTGAACTCATGGTGAAACATGAATTTTATGACCTGGAAGTGAGTGGAAGTGTTAGATTGGTGATACCCTAGGTTATAGAGGGTTTTAAGGGCAAATTTGGGGTTTTGGTAGCAAATGAAATCATAAAGTGAAATGGATTGTTGAATCATCTAATTGGACACAAAATAGGAATGTCCTATGAATTTGGTGGCTTTTGGATATGTTTTTAGCACATTTGCTTTGTAAAACATCACTAATTCCTCTTGAAAAATAGTGACAGTCAAGGTTTTGGGGCACATTTTCCAAAGAAGTTGATACTAGTTTTTTAGTATGTTATAGTTCTCCCAAAAGGGTATCTAGAATGCTAATTTTTTTTCAGGTTCATTTGGATAAATTTTGAGTTATTTGGGTTATAACGCTGCTGGAGGACTAGAAAAGGGGCAATTAGGCCTATTTGACAGTTTTGAGAAAATTGCTTGCTAAGAATTGTTTGAAGTGTTGAAACTTCTTGAAACCTGTTGAATCCTCTTTCTTAACACATCTAACACCATCTTTGAAAGTTTGGAATCCAGATCTAAGGTTTTGTGACTATTTTGTCTTTGAGTGGCTTTGAAGCCTAATAGGAGTTTGTGGGTTTAAACAAGCATTTGATTGAATTCCATCACCTTTTGTTACCACTCTGCATCAACATCGATCTTATAGTGAGTGTACATTATCGTGTTGTCTTCACAGTGACTGTCCTCATGTGTCATAATATTAGAAGTTCACAAAATTATTTTTGTGAACTGTAATATTATTTTTGTTTTGTAATTTTTGTGACCTTGTGTAATTTCACAAAATGAGAAGTTCTCACAGTGACTATCCCTTGTGTAATTGCCACTTGAATGAGGACAGTCACTGTAAAGACAACATGATAATGTACACTTACAGTGAGTGTACATTATCATTTTGTCTTTAGAGTGACTATCCTCATTTGTTGAAGAAGAAAAGCATTAATGTGGCTGAATAACAATACATTCAAGTGGCAATTACACAAGGGACGGTCACTGTGAGATGTCCTCATTTGTGACTGTCCTTACAGTGAGTGTACATTATCATGTTGTCTTTACAGTGACTGTCCTCATTTGTTGAAGGAAAAAAGCATTAATGTGGTTCAATAGAAATGCATTCAAGTGCAAATTACACAAGGGACAGTCACTGTGAGATGTCCTCATTTGTGACTGTCCTTACAGTGAGTATACATTATCATGTTGTCTTTACAGTGACTATCCTCATTTGTTGAAGGAAAAAAGCATTAATGTGGTTCAATAGCAATGCATTCAAGTGGCAATTACACAAGGGATAGTCACTGTGAGATGTCCTCATTTGTGACTGTCCTTATAGTGAGTGTACATTATCATGTTGTCTTTAGAGTGACTGTCATCATTTGTTGAAGAAGAAAAGCATTAATATGGTTCAATAGCAATACATTCGATCAAGTGGAAATTACACAAGGGAGAATCACTATGAGATGTCCTCATGTGTGATTGTCCTTGTCACAAATGAGGACATCTCACAGTGACTGTCCCTTGTGTAATTTCACAAAATGAGAAGTTCTCACAGTGACTATCCCTTGTGTAATTGCCACTTCAATGAGGACTATCACTATAAAGACAACATGATAATTTACACTTATAGTGAGTGTACATTATCATGACAACATGATAATGTACAGTTACAGTGAGTGTACATTATCATGTTGTCTTTAGAGTGACTATCCTCATTTGTTGAAGAAGAAAAGCATTAATGTGGCTGAATAGAAATACATTCAAGTGGCAATTACACAAGGGACAATCACTGTGAGATGTCCTCATTTGTGACTGTCCTTACAGTGAGTGTACATTATCATGTTATCTTTACAGTGACTATCCTCATTTGTTGAAGGAAAAAAGCATTAATGTGGTTCAATAGCAATGCATTCAAGTGGCAATTACACAAGGGATAGTCACTGTGAGATGTCCTCATTTGTGACTATCCTTATAGTGAGTGTACATTATCATGTTGTCTTTAGAGTGACTATCATCATTTGTTGAAGAAGAAAAGCATTAATGTGGTTCAATAGCAATACATTCGATCAAGTGGCAATTACACAAGGGAGAATCACTATGAGATGTCCTCATGTGTGATTGTCCTTGTCACAAATGAGGACATCTCACAGTGACTGTCCCTTGTGTAATTTCACAAAATGAGAAGTTCTCACAGTGACTATCCCTTGTGTAATTGCCACTTCAATGAGGACTGTCACTATAAAGACAACATGATAATGTACACTTATAGTGAGTGTACATTATCATGACAACATGATAATGTACACTTACAGTGAGTGTACATTATCATGTTGTCTTTAGAGTGACTATCCTCATTTGTTGAAGAAGAAAAGCATTAATGTGGCTGAATAGCAATACATTCAAGTGGCAATTACACAAGGGACAGTCACTGTGAGATGTCCTCATTTGTGACTGTCCTTACAGTGAGTGTACATTATCATGTTGTCTTTACAGTGACTGTCCTCATTTGTTGAAGGAAAAAAGCATTAATGTGGTTCAATAGCAATGCATTCAAGCGACAATTACACAAGGGACAGTCACTATGAGATGTCCTCATTTGTGACTGTCCTTACAGTGAGTGTACATTATCATGTTGTCTTTACAGTGACTATCCTCATTTGTTGAAGAAAAAAAGCATTAATGTGGTTCAATAGCAATGCTTTCAAGTGGAAATTACACAAGGGATAGTCACTGTGAGATGTCCTCATTTGTGACTGTCCTTATAGTGAGTGTACATTATCATGTTGTCTTTAGAGTGACTGTCCTCATTTGTTGAAGAAGAAAAGCATTAATGTGGTTCAATAGCAATACATTCAAGTGGCAATTACACAAGGGAGAATCACTGTGAGATGTCCTCATGTGTGACTGTCCTTGTCACGAATGAGGACATCTCATAGTGACTGTCCCTTGTGTAATTTCCACTTGAATGCATTGCTATTGAACCACATTAATGCTTTTTTCCTTCAACAAATGAGGACAGTCACTCTAATAAACCTTGGGTATCGATTGGTCCCTTGGATGAAATTTTGTTATCTAGGTGTCTTTAGGTGTTTTAAGAGTGTTTGAAAGTCTAAAACATCAAATAAGGTCTTTTAGTCTTCCAAAACAAATTTTTTGTCTTACCTGGCAAAAGTTGTTTTAAAGTTGTAATGCAACTTTTAAAGTTGCTAAGCAATTTTGAGTTTGAATTGGTTAAATGGCTACAACCATAAAAATGGTTAAGCCAATGGTGGGGAGAGCCTACTTAGGCTTCCAAATGACTGAGGAAATCGAAGAGATCCTCATTGTATTCAAATTGCTTTCAAATCAATAAAACTACCTATTTCAGAGCAATTTTCTGTGCAAATCACGGTGACAGTACGGTGTACGGATGTGAAGGGGTGATCAAAACCTATCTGAAAGTTGGAACATCTCCATTTTATGCTTTTAGAATTGGTTTGATAACTTCGAGTCATTTTATATCAGAGTTATTCAATTTTCTTGTCTGCTGGTCTGAGAAACCCTTGTTTTCAGGGTTTAGCCATTCAAATGGCCCTAACTTGAATTTTGACAAGTGATTCAATTCTGTATTTCTTTCAAAACTTTTCCCAACACAACAATATTAAAAATATTCAGAAAATCTGCAAAGTTCAAATGTTCTTCTTTGTAAGCATTAATCAGATATTCAAAAGATTTTCAATTTGCCGTTGATCATAATGCAATAGCTCAATTTCCTCATTATACTCCTTTTTTGAATATTGAGAAAATACTTATAGTCTTTCAAAATGCACATCAGGGCTTCTTAGAGAACCAATCAAACAAAGATCTGTCAAACCAAAACTTATAACCATTGTTTCACTATTTCATTCGGAACTTCCCTTAACAGTTTATTATAATAATAAGCAAAGATTGACTCGGTGTAACAATTCCAAATGTTTGATGATCTACCGATACTAATTTAACCGCTTCTTGAAACAGTTTAAACTTTAATACATTCAACTTTCATCAATAGGGAAGTCTCAGTTTAACTGTTACCAGAACATTGCATGTCGCCAGTCCCAAGATTAATTTTTTGATCATCCAAAACCATTCAATGCTTCATATCCGAACTAGGTTCCTTAATTTCACTATTACGATATGCAAACAGAGCATTCACTTATAAAAACCGATTTCAAATAATAGTTAGAACTTCTGTAGTGCCTTTCATAAATCGATAACAACAATCCATTTATCTTCAACACAATTCAAACATTCTGAGGCTATTAAAGATATAAAACCGTAATGTATTAAGGACTGAGCACACCATTTCCAAACAATAAAACCGATTCACAATTTAAACAGAATCATTTTGAATAAAATAATAAATAGTTTCAACAAGATTCCCATCGAACCCAACTGAGTTCCTTAAAATGAACAGAGATCTTAGAAATCGCAATTTGTTAAACTCCTTTCTTAATCAAAATCGATACTAGTAAAATACCCAAGCTTTAATGAACCGATTCATACAACATCAAGCTTATTTTAGGTTTCTTGGTCACAATATCGGATACCCAAATTTAGATCATACCGAATTAAAACAGAGAATTTCGAAACTCATATGCATCAATGTTTAACTTAAGTTCTTCAACAAGCCAATACAAGATCTTCAAATGCAGCTTATGAGTCAGAAAATTCATACACATACACAGTTGTCCCCGCCTTCTCGCCCGCTCCCGCCCGCTGTCGCCCGCGCCGAAAAAGAAAGGGGTAAAGTTAAAATGAAATGCATCTTTCTTTTTTTTTTTTTACATTTTATCCCCGTATTGGTTGAAATTTCGACCAACATGGGGATAAAAGGAAAAAAAAGAGAAAATTTTAAGACCATTTCCACTTTGGTCGATAAATTTGGTCGAAATTTGACCTCAAATCTACTAGTGCCTCCTAAACAATCCATCAAATCTTCTATTCTTGGAATTGGGAATGTATACCTGATAGTGATCCTGTTGATAGCTCTTGAATATGTGCAAATTCTCCATTTTCCACCCTTCTTGGATGCTAAGACCACTGGGCTACACATGGACTAATACTCTTCTTGATCAACCCTTGATCCAATAACTCTTGCACTTGTCTTGCTACTTCTTTGTTCTGATCTGGGGTAAGCTTGTAGGCTTCTTTGTTGGGTAGAGAATCACTGGGAACAAAGTCAATTTGATGACTTATAGCTCTTCTTAGAGGTAAGGTGACAGGGGTTCCATCACTTACTATATCTCTAAATTCTTCCAACATTTGTTGCACTTCCAATGGTAAATCTGCCTTCAACTTCTTGTTTTCCTCCTTTGGCTTCACCATGATAGCACATCCTATGGTCTCCTCATCATGTAGTGCATGTAGAAACTCCTTACCACTGCTTAGCAACACACTAGGTGTTCTAGAAGTACCTTCTTCATTCTTAGTTATGGACTAAATTTTGAATGTTCTTCCATCTTTCTTGAAAGAAATGGAGTTCTCTTCTCCATCATAGATCACCTACCTATCAAATTGCCAGGGTCTTCCCATTAGAAGATGGCATGCATCCATGGATAAGACATCACAAATAATTTTGTCTTTATAGCCTCCAATAAAAAACTCTACCCATGTCTGCTCATTAACTAGCACACTTTGCTCCTAGTTCGACCAAGTCACCTTGTATGGATTTGCATGTGGAACCTTTGTGAGTTTAAGCTTCTTTGTTGCTTCCTCTACTATGATGTTATCTGTAGATCCTGAATCCACAATAACCTTGCAAACCTTGCCTTGTATCTTGCACCTGACTCTAAAAAGAGCCCTCCTTTGCTTGGGTTCACCTTGATTAGGCTTCCTAATAAGTACCTTTCTAAAAATTAGGTTCTCACCCATTTCTGATTTTGATTTGCTGACCTCATTAGTGCATGAGCTGATGCTATCCTCTTGGGTATAGGCTACCCTCTTCTCATTATTTGAGGCTAATGGTTTATCATGACACCTATAGGCAGGGTGTCCAAGTTGTCCACATTGATAGCACTTCATGGTGGCAAAGTAGGAGTTGCTTCTTCCTGCTCCTCTTGCTCTGTTTCCTTGAGGACCTCTTCCTCTACCATAAGATCCTCTTGTACTAATTTTTGAACTTTGTTGCAAGAGTCTTCTCTCACCTTGGTTTCTTGATTCACCACCTCTACTAGAACCTCCTCTTTGACCCCCTCTAGAGTCTCTACCTCTTCCCCTGTTCTTGGAGTTAGGTTCTTGCTTTCTTCTTTGTTTATCTTTAAGTTTTTGTGCCAAATGCTGACATCCAAGTACGGTGGTGGAAGTGAACAAACTCATCTCCTTAGCTATGCTTCATTTCAAACCACTTAGGTACCTTGCCAGTTTGACACTTTCTTCTTCTTTAATCTTGGATCTCAAGCTCAACTTGTGGAACTCTTCAGTGTAGGTGGCTACATCCATCTCCTTATGCCTGAGATTCAATCTCTCCCTATGCTACTGGATTTCATAATCAGTAGGTAGGTATGCTTCCTTTACTTTGTTAGCCATTGCTTTCCAATTAGAAATTGGGTTCTTTCCCTCTTTCTCTTGTTCATCTTGCAAGTAGTTCCACCACGTTAAAGCTTGTCCTCTCAACCTAGATTTGGCCACTTTGACCTTCTGTGCCTCTAAGATCTCTTCACATTCAAAGTGATTCTCCATACCTTCAATCCATTGCATCACAAGCTCTATATCCATCCTGCTAGTCAGTAATGGGACACCTTCAAGTGCCTTACCTATGATAGCCTTCAGTGCTTTAAGAAATTGCTCATCTTGAGTTGGAGGATCAGGTGTAGGTACATCATCATCAATGGTCTTCTCTTTCTCCTTGGCATCTTGCTCCTCCATCCTATCTGTCACTTTATCTGCCTTTTCTTAGACATCATCCAAGAGTTGCTCCATTTGAAACAATCTTTCCTGCAGGAGTCTATTAGCTTCCTCTTGACCTTCCACCTTCTTAGCAAGCTCAACATTGGTCACCATTTTCTTCTTCTGAGATGATCCAATTGATTCTTCTAGTGGTTGAAACATCCACCTTTCACTTCCCAATCCTTAATAGGCTCTGATACCAATTTGATGGGGAGGCTAGGATAGACTAGCTCAGTCTATGCCCTGATCCATTCTAGGATCCAGGTGTTCTTATAACACCCTTGATGGTCTATAGGATTCCTTATCTCTCCAAGGACCCCCTGACCTACCTAACCTTCCCACCAAGTCAAACTAGCTCATTAATCAACATACTAAGCTTTGCAATCTAGCTCCCATCCCTTACATTGGCTCATAAGGGTCTATTTGTCTTCCAATTCCTTCCTAAGCTCCAACAGTGAAAATGATGAGTTCCAAGGTCTTTTTAGGGCTATTAACACCTTTCCATAACATTAGCAAGGTTTTGGAATCACCCGATTTAGGGGTTTCTTTGTATTTTAGGGTTACAAGGAGGAGGCCTAATTAGCCCTCCTTCCGGTTTCTTAGGGATTTTGGATCCCTTTCTTCAAAGATTCATCAACCTTTTCCTAAAGGACTTTAGCTTCAAATGACCCAGCCTTATGGATTTTTGGGGTCTTAGGTGCCCATTTGACCGTACAATAGTTTTGGCAATTTAGAGGGTTTCAAGGAATCCTCACTATCCTGGTCTTCAACAACACTCTTTCTTGACTCTCCAAACCTTCTCTTTCACACCACTTTGTCTTCTTCCACTTTTCTTCACTCCCCTAAAGGTATTTATCTTGGAACTCACTCCACTATCTTGGAGAGCTCTTTTACTGCTGCACATCCCTAGTCGGACTGCTCATAGCTCACCTAGGGCTTCTACAAACAAATGTTTGCACTACTTTTCAAGGGCCCTGCATTTATATACAAACACAATAGGGTCTATACCTTTAATATCCAAGGTTCCATGGCATTCCCACAGTGGACATGAAAGCTATAGACCTAGGCATCCATACCTCTCCAAATTGGCAGAGAATGGTCTAAACCAATTGAACTAAACAAAAACTACTAATACTTCAAATGAAATGAAACTAAATACACAAAAATGAAAGTATAAACACTCAAAATAGTATCTACAATAAGGATTCACACAAATCTATTTGTATTCACATATATTCAGTCCTTCAACAGGGACTGTTGCACCCAAAACACCAGCAGACTGGTCTTCTAGTACTGTGCTGTACAATAATGCCATCCAACCTCAAAATTAGGGTTAGAAAGGTCTTTTATTACCTTTCCTCTAAGTGAGTGTGTTTTTTTAGGGCCTTTTAGCTTCTTATCATATTTAGGAAATACAAAGGAAAAAGTTGCTTAGCAACTTTTGAGCCACTTTTAGTTGCTTGAGCAGCCTTTGCTCTCTCATGTCAAAATACCATTGCTAGGCATCCTAAAGCACACATGTGCTCAAATGATAACTAAACACTAACTCCTAGACCTCTAACTCAAATTAAAACAAAGATCTCAAGATGACAACCTTCATTGAGTCAATGTTCCATTCCTAATAGGAAGACCACCTGCACTTCTAGGACTTAGACAATGCCTAGACACAACAAAAATGAGTCAAACTCCTTAGTGACTCTTATTTTAATTACATAGATTTATCTCAGAGGATAAAAACACCAAAAATGAGATGGCGAGGGCCCTCATAGGGGTGCTCCTGCACCATTGAGCCATTTCCAAGATTGGGAAAATACCTAAGATTGAGATTCCTACATTTTTAGGAAATCTTAGCCTAGAGGAGTTGATTGACTGGATCAATGAATTAGAAGAATATTTTGTGTATGAAGATATTGAGGATCTCAATAGGGTCAAGTTTTTGAAGGCTAGACTGAAGGGTTATGCAAAAATTTGGTGGTAGGAGATTCAATTGGAGTTAAATAGAGAAGTGTAAAAGAGAAAATCACAAGATGAGATTGAATGGTAGATAAATTGAAGTGACAATTCATTCCCGTTGATTATGAGCTTGATATACTGAAGAAAGTACATGGGTTAAAGCAAGTAGGAAGATATGTTCAGGAATATACGGAGGAGGTCTATCGAGTCCTCATCACAATAGGTCATGCAAAAGATAGTAAAGAGAAATTTTCCCGATACCTTAATGGGTTGAGGCCGAGTATTCAAGAGGAGTTGAATTTGGTTTGAATAAATAGTATTGAAGAGGTATACCAATTTTCCCTAAGAGTAGATGAAAAGATGTAAAAGAAGTTTGAGAGAAGACAATGTGGAAGAGGTCGTAGTGAAAGATTTAGTGGACGATCTTATGGAGGTCGAAATGAAGATCATAAAAAGAAAGACGAGGCAAGTAGTAATCAAAATAAAAAGGTCAATAATTTCACTCATTTCCATGATTAGAATAATAGAGATCAAAGAGGAAGAGGAAGAGGAAGAGGGAAAGGATCGGGAAGAGGCTTTCGTGGAACAGTTTTCACCCTAGAGAAGAAGGTCATAGGGCATATGAATGTTCTCAATGCTAGGGAAGGACAAATATGAGAACTGAAGGGCAGGCTAGAGTTACACATGTGGATGAAGATGCCAAATCATTACATTTTGAAGATGTTGAAAGATGAGAAGTCTTAGTTAATAGAAGTCATCCTGAGTGGTGAGAATGAACTTGAGCAAAGGAGGAGCTTGTTTCACACTAGGTACAAGTGTGAGGATAAGTGTTGTGATGTGATTATCGATAGTGGTAACAATGACAACTAGATAGGCATGTGATAAGGAGGCTTTAGATGGTGCATGATCATGCCTTGCAAAATCTAGATAGGCATGTGATAGGGCAGCTTAGATCATGATGATACATGTAGCAAAAGATAGATAGGCATATGATAGGGAAATATTTGATAAGATAGTGGATTGGTCCACACAAAGAGAGACATAATAAATGGTTGATTGGCCCCTACAAAGATAGATAAGATAAGCTAGTGAATTGGCCTCTGTAAAGGTAAATAAGAAAGTGGATTGGCCCAACAAAGGAAAATAAGATAGGGTAAGAAAGTGAATTGGTCCCTACAAAGGTAGATAAGATAAATTAGTGGATTGCCCCCCACAAAGACAAATACGATAAGATAAGATAAGATTTAAAATAGACATGCAAAAAAGATAGGATAGAGGTAAACATCAATATCACTTGTCATGCATAGAAGAAGAAGTGGTCCTATTAACAAGAGAATGATTGATGACACCTGATTCATGAAGTCCTTGTACTTCATCTTTCAAGGCCATACATTCACTTGTAGAATAACCCAACACTTGATGATACACACAAAATGAATGTTTATCTTCATTCATATGAAGCTTCTGATGTGTTGGATGAGCTAGAGTAATCAAGTGGGCTTTGAGAAGCCACAATAAGATATGCTCTTGTTTAGATAAAAAATGAGGAGTAGGAAGCAACCCTTTCTCTTATGAAGTAAGGTTTGACTACTCCTAAGATGAGGACAACAGAAGAGTGGATGAAGACAAAGGATAAACTTTTTAACCTAGATGCATCATAGAAGAGTCAGGCTTTAGTTTCAAAGGGACCTTGACTCCTTGTTCCATGCATGAAAAACCCTTTCCTTTATACCCATGCCTAGAGAGAATATTGAATCCTAGACCATATCATGATTGCAACTCCTCAAAAGGGGGAGGATCAATATTATCAGCATAGTTGACAACATTCACGCCATCTTGTGACATAGAAGAATGATCATCGTCAATGGAATGCGTGAATGAAATCTTTGGAATGTCAGGGTGAATAGGATCAGTTCCCTCCAAAGGACCCCGATCATCAATTTATGTGGCAATAAATCTTGGACGTTTTGTTCAAACATCTACAATGTAAATCTTAGGGATTTCTCTTCTAGTGGGTATTTATTTAAAATGTGTTATCATCTTTATCATTAGATAGTATAGAAAGAGTAAGACAATATTTGTAGGGGTTTAATTTTGTAAAAAATAGTTACACAATTATTTTAAATAAGAAAATATTGAATCATATTATACAAAAGAATATTGTACCATCATTTCTAGTTTTGTTTTTATGATGTATGTTCAAAATTAAAAGTTAGTCACATTATAATTTTTTTTCTTTAGCACATTGATGGTTGTGAATGTAAAAAATATTAAGAAACTTGAAATTATTTATAAGCTATTACATATGTTGCAATAAGTTTTTTATTTGATTAGATGTGTTTGGATGCTTCAATACTAGATTACTAACTAGATGAAACTGTTAGTTAGTTTTGTGGATGCTTGACACATTAAATTTTTCCCTTTTCATTTTCTATTTTCTCCTTGTTTGTTGAAGAATTTATACCATAAATGATTCTACCATCCAATTGAATATCTCAAACTTCTTTTCACTAGGTAAAGATAAGTTGAAGTCTAAGAAACCTTAGTCATTATTACCCATGCCTTAAAAGTAAAAGAACGATGAAGATGCACACTATCAATAACAAGTGCCACAGAGTGGCTAGTACCTGCCTCTAATATAGCTTTTGATTATAATTAAATATTAAATATAATTCTAATTCTAATATAATATTATATAAATTAATTTATATTATGAAAGCATATTTTATATTAAATATATTAAATATTTAATATATTATTTGTTATTTAATTCTATTTAGTGTATTGTTATTGGAGTAAACTAAAATTGAGAGAAATTTTGTTAAAAATATTGAGTGAATAAGAGGTGAGAATAATGAAAGATAGCCTTGAAAGTGTAAAAAGAATTGTTACTTTCCATAATTTTTGTGTATAAGACTCAAACCTATTAAGCTAATCAAATGATCAATAAATAGTTTTTACAATTTATAAAGTTAAAAATATTTTATTTACACTATAGAAAAATAGAATTTGTAACAAAATAAAAAATATGGTAAATTATGATTGGTTCAAACAACTTGTTTTAATCACTAGTTAAATGAGGAAATCCAAAAATCATTACAATAGTACATAGCCTATCGGCAAGTACTAATAATAATGGATGAAAATGGTGTGTGCAATTTGGATAAAGAAGATATGAGATCGTAAGGGTATTACTTAGTAGATAAAAGATTTTGTTGACCTAATTTCTACTACTGTATATAAAGATAATTGTGCCATATTTTTATAAAGGAAATGACCAATTCTAGTCTTTTTAACATAAATTACTAGAAAGTGACATTTATATTTTAATTTTTGCAGTGATTTAAATTAATAAAATGTATATTTTTTATGTTATAAATATAAATAAAAAATTATTTAAATCTAGCGTTTTATAAAATTGATACTATAATATAGCTCTTCATATAATGCTAAAAAATAAAATTGAATGAGATGTTTTTGATTAGGTAAAATAGGTTTTGAATGGGCCCCGAAACCATTTACAGTCAGTTTTTTTGAAGGGAACCATAACCCTATACAATAGCTGAGAAAGATAGGAAATATTAGCACCGACCATAGAGATATGCCTGGGGAACGAGGACATAGGCTTTACAGAACCCCCCAACATAGATTACCACCAGAGCTACTAGTAATCCCAATCCAACAGAACAACAACATCCACAAAAAGAATAGACAATAAAACTCTAGCTACACCAAACCTACCTTTAAATGGTAGGTAAATCTGGGGCCAACCAAACATTATCTTATAGTGTGAAGATGTGAACAGGGAACAGAGAGATATGTGTTTAATTGTAAAGCACCAACATTCTCTGAAATGTGGTCTTCAATTTGATCGATAACTTTCTAAATGGAATGTTCCTTCTTTCTAAAGATTTTCTTGATTCTCTCCCACCACAAGCACAACAACACTATGGAAGGGGATATTCTCCATAAAAATCCAAAAAAAAATTTCTTGATGAAGAAAAGGCCATGCTTCTAATATTTTCATTTATCGATAAAATTTTAAAAAGTCAAAAGAAATAGATGCAACCAAAAGTAGTCCGGAAAAAATTAATTGATTATTGCTTTCAAGATGGTTGATGGGAAAATATAATCAAATAAAAAAAACTTAATTAACTATCAACATGGCATAGAAAATAAGTTGTTTAATTAAATATGCTTTAAATTTTTAATTAATTAATTACCAACTTTAATCTAGACTAATTAAAAATATAATTAGTTTTTAATGAGATATGTTAATTAAATAATTGCATTATTGATGAAGATGTTAGTTTCATTAAGAATTAATACATTAATGTGAATGTAATATATAAATGATTTTTGATGTTTACAAGTACTAATTTTCTAGTTTAATAAATATAACGTAGATGAAGAATTAAATTATTTATGTCAAAATTATCTACAAGAAAAAAATTCAAACTAATTATGTATACATTCTAGAAAGCAATTTCTACAACAATGACATAATTAATAAATCAGTCACTTAGCTCTCTTAAATAATTTTTTTTGAGGGGGTCTTTAGTTATGAGACTATT
Organism: Chamaecyparis obtusa; assembly: GCA_027943335.1. NCBI lineage: Eukaryota > Viridiplantae > Streptophyta > Pinopsida > Cupressales > Cupressaceae > Chamaecyparis > Chamaecyparis obtusa. The sequence goes on from BSBK01001770.1 coordinate 348,840, forward strand.
AATACATGGCTTCTCTATTGCATATGTGAATGAGCTCTCCCTCATCATTTTACATCATTGCAAACTCAAGATCATTAACACACCTTTTCATACTATAAAACTTAATGAAAATAACACATCACATAATAGGCAAATGAGGATGTGGTCTACAAGTAAATGTATAATTGAATTTGAAGTTATCACTTCTCATTTGATATCTTTGTTACATGAACAACACCATTCATTAAATGGCCTATCAATTTATCTCATTGGCATATTGCTATTAGGATTGGATGTCTAGTTTTTGAGTTAAACTCATTGATCCATGTCTCATGAAACATGGGTAAATGAGTTTGACTTGAAAACTACACAACTGAATTCTGATGAAATATGAATCGATGAATTTGACTTGAAAATTACATAATTGAATCTTGATACATAGGTCAATGAATTTGATTTAAAAACTAAACAGTTTAATCCTTGTAACAATATTAGAATTTAACTTGTACAATAAGTCATACTTATCAATTTACTTCATGTAAAACACAATTCTGTACAAGAAAAGAAAATATAAACGCAAAGTGCATGGTAAATGTGGAAGCCTACTCAAGTGTGAATTCTGGAAGCTGTAATAATAATAACCATCCTCATCCATCTGATGCGAAAATATCGTCTAGAACCACCTGAACTTGTCAGCCCCAAGACAAAAGAAGGGTAGAAATCGCAAGGGGGTTGACCTCAACAATTTCTTTTACTAGGTCTCCACATGCAACTAAAAGTTGTGGGCGATGTTAATCTTGACTTTATCCTCTCTTCCTCAGCGAAGTGTTACGTTAATCTTGACTTTATGTTCTTTTTCTCAGCCAAGTCTTATGTAATATATAGTAGGTAAAGCGTAGTCTTCATTTAAGTAGATGAAGTATTCCCTGAATCTGTGAGCTCGGGTAAGGAGGAGGGCGACACTAGAAATTGTGAGTAAATGCTTTGTCTATTTAATATATCTTTCATTACAACATTTGTCCCACAATTTGAGGGATTTCCATGCACAAACCAATTGGAGGAGGGCGACACTAGAAGTTGGAGAATGAAATAAGAGAGTGCTATGCACAACCAATTGACTGGGATGGGGAGACATTATGTTGGATGTTAACAATGGATGCTTTCTTTATTCTTGAATTTTGTATAAGCATTGAGAAAACAAGACGTGAGAGTGATAGAAATTACTTTAGTCTCATTTTTTAAAATATGGATGTACTTAACATCATGTATCTTGTAATATCAAACGATATCATAAAACTTGAAAACCAAATCCCTTGTGTATTCTCATAACTCTACTCAAGTTAGAGTTTCGAACCTTTGAAAAGGAAATAGAAATGCTAGCTGAACTGTTGTATGAAATCCCATTGTTTGAGGGATTTCCATTTTACCCATCTGTATTGTGAAGTTGTGGAGAAATGAAGTAAAAATGAGTACTTACAATAAGAATATAAATGCACACATGAACACAACTATTTATCACGGTTCACCAAATTGGCAGAGGAATGCTACATTAATCAGTTAAACAAATCACTTGTGCAAAGATACATATACATCAATATATATAACAAACGGGCAATTTGCTGAAAGGACATCTTAAGGTGGGAAAGGACAAGGATGTTCGTAGGCCTTCCAAGACTCAACAAACTCCCACTAAAAGTCATCAGATATCATAGCTGATCAGACATTCCCCTATTCTAAATGTTGATCTACTTCTTTTTCACAAGCCCAAGAGAAGTCCTAGCACATTAGAACTTCTATTTGGGAGTGACCTTGGTCAAGATGTTTGTCAGATTGACCCTTGTGTCAATTTTAACAACTTTTAACTTGCCCTCTTCAACCATATGTTGCACAAAATAAGCATGACTATCAACATGTTTCAAACGACACTACGATGAGTGATTGTGAACCATAAAAATTGCACTACGACTGTCACAAAAAATAACATAATCACTTTGTTGATATTTCAAATTACTAAACAATCATTATAACCAAATGGGTCTTTCAAAATAAATCAGATGAGGAAGGTGAAGTTATTAGACACAAAGAAAGACTTATTTGTAAAGTAAATTCACAAAAAGAAGGAATTGATTTTGATGAAACCTTTTCCCCTATGGAAATAATTTAAGTGGCAAGAGTGTTTCTTTCTTTTGATGCTTACAAGAATTTCAATGTCTATCAGATGGATGTCAAGTTTGCATTCCTAAATGGTGAATTGGAAGAAGTGTACATTGTGAAACAAGATGGATTCTAATTGACTGACCAAGGTGTTATGGTTTGTTGGTTGACAAATTTTTTTTATGGACTGAAACAATCTCCAAAAGCATGGTATGCCATATTAGATTTGTATCTATTGAAGATTGGATTTAACACAAGTACTATTGGCAATAATCTGTACTTCAAGATTGATCATGATAACATTCTGATTATTGAATTTTTGTTGATGATATTGTCTTTGGAGGAATGAATTTTTGTTGATGATAAATTTAAAATATCTACGATTGGAGAGATGAAGTTCTTTCTAGGTTTGAAAACTATAAAGTCATAAAATGGATTTTTTATATCTGAGTATATGTATGTGAAAGAGTTGTTGAAGAAGTGTGGAATGAAGATTCAAAGAGAGTTAATAATCCTATGGTGATCTAATGCAAGTGGACTAAAAATGATGATTCAACTAAGCCAAATTAGACTAGTTATAGATCTATGATTGGTGGATTACTCTATTTGACTCAGACCAAATCTGATGCCATGAATGATGATTGTATTGTTGCTAGATTTCAAGTAGGTCCTAAGGAATCTCATGTTGTAGCTGTTAATGTTTTAAGATATTTGAAGGAGACAATTAAATTTGGTTTATGGTATCCTAAAGATGAAGATTTTCCTTTGAGTTCCTTTACTGATGCTGATTAGATAGGAAATATGGATTTCAAGAAGAGTACTAGTGGTGGTGCATTTTTCTTGGACAAAAGATTAGTTTCTTAGTTGAGAAAAAATAGAATTATATTTCTCAATCTACTACAAAAGAAAAATATGTTGCTACTACTATCAATTATACTTAGGTGGTATAGATGAAGTAGACCAATGTTGCACTTAAAGACTAAACATATATCTATCATGATTCAATTTTTGAGAGAAAAGATAAGTGAGAAGGAAGTTAGATTGGAGTATTTTCCTACTAAAGAACATATTGAAAATATTTTCATCAAGCCTTTTCCTCAGGATATTTTTGAGTATCATAGAGGTAAATTAGGGGTGATTACCCCTGCTAATCATAACTAAGATGCATATGTATGCATCATTCTAGTTTATTTCATAGGCATATCTTGTGACAGACTGGTGATTAGTGGCTAATAATCAGGGGGAGTAGTCACTCTTGTGTTTGGTGAGTTAGATATTTATGGATAGTCATTTTTTATGGTTGAATTAAAAATATTTACTTTTACCATTGATTTCAAAGGGGAAGAGAGAGTCATGTGAAAAACTAGTGAATTGGAGAGAGTTGTGTGAAGAATAGTGTACAAGGTCTAATGGGGTGTTGTTGATTTTTTTTCATTGATTATTTTTCACATAATATATTTCCAGAAATGCCAAAGGGGGATATTGTTGGATGTATGTGAAAATATGTCCTTAAGAGATATTTGAGAGATCTGTTATCATTGTTGTCAACATATTTCTCTATCTATGAGAGTGATGCGGTGAAGTTCAATGAGTTTAATAATTTAGTATATAATGAAGATCAGAGTTTGTGGATTTATGTGTTTGTTAGTGGATTGTTTATAGTTGATTCAATTCATGTTTTAGAGTCTCACATGGATATTTGAGTATGTTATGGGTATTTATATTTTTCTATCTTTTCTAGTTGTTCAGTGGTGACAGAGTGACAATATTTTGATTTGCATTGTTCCACATTTTAACATCTTGCTCTGCAGATCTTGAAACATGTTTGGAACATTGATGGGTGTCCTCAATTCAATTAGTTCATGGTTTGGTGGTCCACAAGAAATTTTTCAAGGTTGATAGTTGGTCATCTTAGTATTCTTGAGGTTTGGTATGACAATACTAATGATTCTAGTAATTTGTGTTGATTTAGATATTTCTATGGTAATTCATGATGCTTATGGATATTTTTAGATTATGGGCCTTTTGTATTGGTGGTCCATACTGATTTTTGTGCTTGTAATTGATTTTTTATTTCGATGTGATGATGTTCTTCATGTTCTTAGTTGACTCAATCTTGTAGTGTGTTGACATGTTCAAGTCATAATTCATGGCTCAGGTGTTTCACGTTTGAGGTAAAATATTTTAGTCTATGTTATGTCTTGGCCAACATTTCTTGGTCTGCATGTTATGTTGTATTGAGTATGACTATAACTTTGTAATTAGGTGGTGAGTGTTGGGTCGACCTTGATGATCTTTCCAACGTTGATGTCATGTATAAGTAAATGTAATAATCTTGTATCTGTGTGTGATTGAGAGGATATATGTGAGTATGTATACATCTCTTGAAGATAGAAGATAAGACTTTAGAGGAAAGTTGTTTTGTGATTCAATGGAACTGATCTAGGCATAGAGAATATGCTTCTATACAGTTCATAATTTCTAGATGCGATCTAATTTTTCTTGTACAAGTAGTGAGCCTTCCTTGGGTAGTAAGCCTCTTTTATTTTGAGTAGTGAGCTCTGGGTAGTGTGGCTGAATGCATGTACATTCTCTATTGTAATACTTCTAACAAAGTATACTTATCTTGTGGGTTCATCCCCATCATGGTTTTTCCTTTAACCATGTTTCCATATTAAAAAAACTTGGTGTTATGTGTGTTCATGATGTGTTTTTTATTTATATGTGTTCATGTTGAATTATCAAATCTAAGCATAAATTTGAGTTGTGCAAGTTTTACAAAAACTGATTCACCTCCCAATTGTTTGGTTTATTTCAACACACACACACACACACACATTAGAGATAGGGAGAGAGTAACTATTACATTATTTAATTATTATGTAAATTAAGATATTTTTAAGGTTACCAATAGTATGTCCTACATATAAAGTCTTATGTTCAAAGGATTATCTAGCAATTTCATACATTAGATAATTATAGCAATTGAGACTTTCGACTTCAATTTTCAAGTAGAGCTTCAATTAACTCTATAGTATAGATTATTCTTGTACCAAGAGTTGAAATCAATTGTCATGAGGGAGGACTACCATGACCGCCACTTAGATTAGCAAGGTGACTACCACTCTGCCTCCCCCTCCATAGCCAATTGGGGTATAAACTTTGCTTCCCCATCCCCATGACCTCCAACTTAGATGGGCTATCATCTTGTCCCCAAAATTCAGAGATGAACTTAATCATAATTTTCCTAGAGGACAAGAGAGACTTATATTCTCACTATAATATTCTTCCTTAATTCACAGTCTTGATTAGAATAATAAATAAGAGAATATTACATTTTTCTCTTATAAAGTTATTCCTAAAATAAATTATGAATAAAATTAAATTAAAATTGTGATATATCTATGTAAAAATTTACTTTCCTATACACAAAATTTAAACAAAAGATGAAATCTAATTTAAAAGTTATACTCCTTTAACATTTTATATATAATTCAATATTTTCATTCAAGAAAACCTTATCCATAAATTTTAAAAGAATAAAAAATTAGCAAAAGTAGAAAAAGATAAATAGCCCGTCTTACTAAAGTTGAAGGCGTTGTTTGTCTTTCTGTGGTACCCCCCTTACTTTTCCCATGTCACTCATCAATTGTTTTTGCAAGCATAAATTTCTAGATGTATGTCAAGCGGTCCATCTAATATACCCGTTTCATATTTTGTACACCTGAATTTGTCTAGTGGTGGAGAACTTGGGACTGGCTAAATGGCCGGAAATATGCACCTGACAAGACTATTTTTTTAAATTTTTTTTGCCTTTGTTAATTAAATTAAAAATCAATAAAAAAGTATAATAATATAAAAAGATAAGTGTTAACATATTCACTAGCACATGTAACTGTTAGCAAATTGCAAAAAAAAAGGGCAAAAGGAATAGTCTTGTCAGGTGCATATTTTCAGCCATTTAGGAACTTGTACTCTTGAAAGAAAGGTCACAAGCTCAAATCTTATTGGGGGTAGGGTATGTATGTTTCATTTGTAGCACATTTAGGTGCCTCCCACAAGGAGTACAAGGTAGTCCCATATGGCTGGTATCAAGGACTATAAAAGGACCTTTCCTTTCCTTTCATTTTGATAGCCTTTCTCATAACAATTTGTTATATAGACGACTACTATTAAAACATGTTTCATTGTTTAAAGGTTAGGATAGAATTTTTGTTTAGTATTGAATCCATGCATAAGATGTAATTTGCTTTGTTAATTAAAAAAACAAAAAGTCCATAAGGATTAGGATAGAGTTGCCCACAGCGTAGAAGAGAAAAAAACAAATGATTTCTAACACATCTTTTAGTTTTCACAGTGGGATTCCAGTCGATATTGTCAAAAATGAAGGGTTAAACTTGGAAATTTGCTTAACTCCCATGGTGCCACTGCCGTTACTTCACGATGTGCTCTCTCCATCCACGAAGAGGCAAAGTTACTTTATTACGTCGACCGTATCTGTAAATTTGCAGACATTATGCCATGTGCATTTACACACATTTTGTATTCTGAAATGACAATAACAACTACTTCTGAATTTCTGTAGCCTTGTGCCCTTTCATTGTTTACGGTTTAGGACAGAATTGCCTTCGAATTTTGACTAGCACAGTCTAAGTCATATTTTTACTCGAAAGAAGTAATTTTATTGAAGATATAAAATTACGAACTTTCTTCATACACTGATCGTGGAGTTGAAAAGCCCCTACAAAATCAGTTTTCAAAGATGTCTTCCGCACGGTTTGCCTTTTCGCATAAAGCTGCGACAAAGCTTTTACCTTTAATACCATTAACGTTTTCATAAAATCTGTGACAAAGGTTACCTTACGCACTTTTACAAGTTCAGCCTACCCCGAGAAACACGGATGAAGGAATAGGTACATCTCCAAATTTCAATGATAATAAATATACAGCACAGTAATAATGAATATAGGCGGCGGCTAATGAATTTTTTTTCGAAATTTGTTGGTTGTTTTCGATTCAGAATAAGCAGATGAAGAAAAACAGATCCTGAAATTTTTGACAAAATCTATTGCGTTTTCGAATTTTCTAAAATGGTACGACAGTGAATTCCTTCGAGAAGATAGCTGCATCCATGAATATATGGGTCCATCTCGCCAGTTTCTTGTATACGGTTTCATAAGCAACTGCAACATTTCGTTTACCTTAATATTGACTTCAGAAAGTGTGAGCATATTTAATTATATTCAGGTATATTTAATTATATTGAATTTTTAGACAATTGAGGAGGAGGTTCACAGCAGAAAGTGTGAGTATACACGACTTAGAGAGCAAGTTCGGCTTTTGGTTTGGCTATCTATTCTATTCTTTCATTACAATATTGTCATCTGTGGTTGCAGCTTACGCGCACCATGGCCACTCAGTCATAACAGCTTCAATTTGTGCCCGTCTTCTGGTAAGTTCTTTCCTTTAAAATAAATTCTGAAAATTATACAAGCACGATTTCTTTTCCAAAAATGCCTTTCAATTCTATCAATGATTTAATATTATACTAACAGTGTGCTCAAACCGTAACTGTTTATACTTCATTTAAATAAGTGAATACATAGTCAAACATGTAGTTTTAGAGAAATTTATTTCCATCGAATCTACCATTACAGCTATTTCCAGTGAATCTTTCATTAAAGCTATTTCTAAATCTTCTTAGAAACAATGGTCTTTCCGTTTTCTCTAGTGCTGTTTTGAGATGTCAGAGATTTCAGCTCAGTGTGTTGCGGTTTGTGCTGCTGATTTTAGCTTATTATTTTGTGGTTACTTGTATATTATCTGAGTTGTTGCACTAATTTTTTTTGTTTGGAAAGATCGATTGAAAGAGATTTTAGAAAAGAGTGTAGAAATAACGTATTTGACTATTGCACATCATAGTTATAGAGACATTGTTTTGAACTGTTGAGGTTATGAAAATTGACGGTATGGAGACATGTGGAAGCAGTGTTTGGCATTGTTGAAGTTTATAGAAAGTTGATTGCAAGACATTTAGGGGAAGAGCATCACTTATGATTCATATTTCAATAGTCACACAATCTAGTCTATTTGCAGCGAATCTATCATTAAATTTATTTTTAAATCTTCTTAGAAACATTGGTATTTTAAGTATTGTTTTATAACTGTTCAAAATGTCAGAGATATCAGCGAAGTCTTATTCTTTATATAATAAGATAAGTAGATGAATGAAGTATTCCCTGGCAAACTGTGAAACTGTGAGTATACACGACTTTATGTTGGCATTTTTGCTTTGGCCATTTGTGGTTGCAGGTTTATGCGCATCAAGGCCCCGGAGTCATAAAGGCTTTAATTTGTGACTGTCTTGTGGTAAGTTCTTTCCTTCAAATTAAATTCCCAAAAATTATACAAGTGTCATTTCTTTTTCAAAAACCCATTTTTTCCTTCAAATTTAATTCGCAAAAGCTTATAAGCGTCATTTCTTTTCCGAAAAAACCTGTCACTGCTATCATCGATTTAATAGTCTATTCTAACCATGATTGATTATACTTCATTTACATAATTTAATACTTAGTCAACATTGCTATCCTGAAAGATATTTCTAAATCTTCTTCTACTCGATATGCCAAATTTTTCAACTCGATGTTGTGTGAGATTTTGCCGCTGATTTTTAGCTCAGTATTCAATTCAAGTTTGGAATAGTCGAATTTTTTGGTTTGGAATAGTCTCCATCAAACTCGTTATTTTTCAATAAAATGAAACAACGGTAAACGTAAAGTTCGAAAAACCCATTGGAAGAACTTCTAGAAAAAAGTGTACAAATAACGTATTTGACTGTTGCACATCATAAATGTGAAAATTGTTTTTGATTTTTGAGGTTATGAAAATTGACTGTACAGAGACAAATGTCGAAGTATTGTTTGGAATTATTGACGTTTATGAAAACATGATTGTAGGACACTTATAGGAATACCAAATCCTAGATATAGTCAATTCTGGAAGATGCTGCAATTTTGAAAGATACAAATTCTGAAAATGATTTCCAGAATATGAGATGATCTGTTTGGTTCACCCAGAGAAGATGCATAAGGAATTTTAATTCCTGTGATAGACGGAAATTTGACCCCATTTTCTGAGTGGATTTGACCTACAAAATGAAACGAAAATGATAGAAGTAGAATCGATTCACAACAAGTCACAATGGATATTTGTATTAGGAAGATGGATCGACAAAGCTTGGACAAATCAACCCAGGAAACAAAGAGAATTACAACCCTGGAGAAGTAGGAACAGGAGAAACCCTAATCGATAAATACAATAGTCACCATGGTAGAACTAGAAAACCTAGGTGCGTCAATAGAAGGCATTGACAGTACAGGCAAAATGTGGACTCTTCAAACAATTGGCCGAGAGAAAATCCACCAAGATCGGACCTTCAAACCAGCAAATCTTGGATCCCCAAACCCGCAGAAGAACCAAATCATGGACCCTTCTCAAAAATTGGAATGACACGACGGTGAAGGTGGGTACTACGAAAGCATTCGAAATTGGCAGACGAATTAAAGAATGTTATGTCGGCTGGTTGTTCCAGATCTAGGTGCTCTACTATGGTAGAATAAGATGGCCCGGGGTTATCATGAGGGTCTATCAGCTCGACATCCCCTCGCTACTAAAAATGATAGCAGAATGAAATGAGCGGTGGAAAATGAAATCTTGGACGTCAAAATATTATAAATGGCAAAAAGCGGACCCAATGGTACATAAAATGGGTATTTGAAAGTGGAATTAGAGACTAGATTTCTAATTCTACCTTTTCAAATGGAAGATGAAATGTTCATTTTGTGGGAAAAATTGGAATTTTGAAATTCAAATTCCTATTTGTTTGGATGGACACAAACAGGGAATTCACTAATCTGAAAATGTTATTCCAGACTTAGAGCCCATATTCCATGTACCAAACGAGCCCTTAGTATTGTACACTAACGATAAGACTTAACCTGTGGAATATTACACTTTTGGCTATACAGCTGAAAATATGAACTGACCTTTTTAAAATTTATTAATTAAATAAATAATTACAGAATTACTGTTTTGTGATTTTTTAGTTTAATTAAGAACTTTAATTTTTTTTAATCTCAGATGTATATTGTGGCTTTCTTTCTAGGATTAACTAATTTTTTTTTTGGTCTTTTAAGGTATTGCAATCAAAATCATGGATGTCGTCTCAATATTTACTATATCCTAATAATTTTAAATTAAATAATAATAAATTATTATTTTATAAAGTTTAAGATTTTGTGGTCAATGGATATCATTATCTCAATATCCTATCGATTGATCAGATATATGAGAGTGTGCAGAGTAAGGGGGTCGGTATTACCAATTTTAGGTAGAATTTCAAACCTGACGATGAAAACATTTCATGTCAATTGATGATCATATTGCCATTAGTTTGAAATTTGGTGGGTGGGCTGCAATAGTGGAACTTTTTGTCATGGAATGAAGGTTGATAGGAGAGGCTTGGAATTTTATGAAGGTAATCTAAAATTATCTTTCAGAAGAATTATGTAGTTTACTTGTCAGAGTGAAAGTACCTTATTTTCAGGTTTATTTTTCATATCGTTTTAAATGTCAAATTTCTATACGTAGTCATGCTTGGTAGGAGCTAAAGGCACATATAAGGGTGACATAATGTTAGGAATGGGAACACTCAGAGAGGGGGGGGAGGGGGTGGGTGAATTAGTGTTTTATATATTATTACTTTTTCTGATATCTTGAAACTTACTTAATTTCTTAAGTACTAAAATAAATATCAGTGCAAGTAAGATAAACAACCATAACACATAACACCAAATATGGTTACGGGGAAACCCAAATAGGGAAAAAACCCCAGTGGGAATTGACACCTGCTAAGAACTACACTAGTGTATTGTGATTCCTGTTAGAAGATCTTACAACCCTTTTAGGACTTGATCTTTACAATGCTTTTAGTACAGTGACCTGGTCAAGAGTCGGACCCTATTAGGAGTCTTTTATAATTAACCCTGTTAAGAGTGAGAATGCACTATCTTGTAGCACACTTCTCAAAGGGGTGAAGGTTGCAACCTTTTGGATATCAGATACACACTATATCTGCAAGGTGAATTGCTAATATGACACTACTTGTCTGATCAATTCCTTTTGTGTGCTAATGCTTTAGCCTCTTGTGAAGCTCTACAACATTCTCACTGCTCTTCGCATACTTCTTCTCTTCTAAATACAAAGGTGCATGTCTTATTTATATGCGCAAACAAAACTATTCACTAGATCAGCGTTGAACCTATTACATACAATGCTTCCAAATGAATTAGCTCAAGCGTGTTTACATGAGATGATATTAACATATCTATAACCTAAATACAATAGGCGCATAGCCTTTACAAAACAATAATATAATCGCTAACCAAAATACCAATAGTCGGCTCTATGCTCTGTTCTGTTCTGCCACTCACTATATGCATGACACTTCAATTGTCTATAACTTCATCATACTAACTCAATTGATCATGCGCTCATAGAATTAGCATGATTACATACTCAGAAGATTATCTTCAAGGGTACATCCCCTAAGTCGGTCATACGCACATGCATTGATGCTCTGTTCATCTGGTGCTATAATGACTGTCCAGTCTTCCATACTATTCCCTAGTGATTCCTACCTTCACAGTGATGTCCTCCACAATTTTACTATTTTTTCTCTTCCTTGTTACCTTCTCCTTTTCTTCTCTGATCTTTCCTAACTTCTCTCTATAAGTTCCCCATCTCTCCTTAGTAGGGTCTACTTCTACTGCCAGTACATGCTCTACTTACATAGTCAAGAGCTCAAAAATTACCTCATATCCCATAGGGTAACACCATTTCTTTCTCCGTTCTCTTGCCTCAAAACAAACACAATTAGTTTCAACCATGAAATATATAGTGTCCTGATACTTCTCAAATAAATCTTCAGGTATCTTGTACCTTTCATTCATCTTCCTTTGTAGAAGCTTAATAATCCCAAATAACTCTCCATCTACCCAGTTTTTATCCTGTCTTTGGTAGCTTTTTAAAATCTTAATTCCAGTGGGTACATTGTCTTTCCATGCCCTAGGGTGCACGCCAAGGAAATTTTGACTGATACAAAGGTATATGTGAATCAGCAAATACCCAAACTTGAAAGCTTTAGTCCTATCTTTCTTTATGGCCTTTACAATTTCTAGGAACTGTTGTGCAAGTGCTTCGTAATACTTCTTTTCCTTAACCATCCTATAGGCCATCATGATAACACAAGTAGAAACATAGTTAAGTATACTGCTATGATATAATTTGTAGCCCAATAGCATAGCTACCAATCTAATATCTTGCTAGAACATGTCATTGACTGTCATTTCCCTCTTATCCCATTTTGAGTGAGTTAGGGCTTCCACTTTTTTTCTTAAATTGCTTTCTGCTATTGGAAGGGATCCTTCATTATGAAGACCTGTTATATCATGAACTAATTGTGTGCATATCTTCATTGGTTGATCTCCTATCCATATGAACTGATCATAGATTCTACCAAGGATGATCTTGAACCATTCTATTTTTGTGAATTTCGTAAGTAGGGTTATCTTAATGATAGATTAACTTTCTAGGTGCTTGAACTCCTCTACCATAGATCCATCTGCTTCTATCATGGCATCTAATTCATTTTAGATACTCACATCTCTTATAATCTCATATTTGCAGTGAATATAAGCCCTAATATCTTCTATGTGTGATACGCTAATAGGGGTTTGTGAAAACACTCCTTCTGGATCATCCTCAAAAGACTTAAATGGATGTCTCTTAAACTTGTATCTAGGTCTATCCACAACATTAAAGATAATAGGTGCATCCATGACTTCTCAATGAGAATAGGTCTAAATACCTCAAACACACTTGAATCTAGCATTTTTCTTCGCACAGTCACAAAAGATCTCTACTAGATGATTGCAATGCTGCAAAACTCTTCTCTACTTAGTCACTAATTATCAAGCGATACTGAAATGATGTTCTCCAAGATCTTTTATCCTTCACAAGTTGAGTAAGTGTATTAAAAACTAGTAGCTAAACTTCGCATGCTATCCACTCAACACAAAACTCATGAACACAAAAAAATAGATCTTCAAGTGTTGTTCTCTTAATCATAGAATCCACATTTTCTATGCACACCATACCTAAGCTTACATGAGCTTAATCCATACCTATAGGGGATGGATCTATGGTAGAGGAGTTCTAGCACCTAGAGAGTTAATCTATCATTAAGATAACCCTACTTACAGAATTCACAGAAATAGAATGGTTCAAGATCATCCTTAGTAGAATCCATGATCAGTTCATATGGATAGGAGATCAACCAATGAAGATATGCGCATAGTTAATTCTTGATATAACAGGTCTTGATAATGAAGGATCCCTTCCAATAGCAAAAAGGAACTTAAGAAAACACGTGGAAGCCCTAACTCACTCAAAATGGGATAAGAGGGAAATGAAAGTGAATGACATGTTCTAGCAAGATGTTAGATTGGTAGCTATGTTATTAGGATACAAATTATATCATAGCAATATACTTAACTCTGTTTCTACTGGTGTTCTCATGATGGCCTATAAGATGGTCAAGGAAAATAAGAAGTATTACGAAGTACTTGCACAACAGTTCCTAGAAAATGTAAAGGTCATAAACAAAGATAGGACTAAAGCATTCAGGTTTGGATCTTTGTTGATTCACATATACATTCATATCATTCACAATTTCCCTGGCGTGCACCCTAGGGGATGGAAAGACAATGTACCCACTGGAATTAAGATTTCAGAAAGCTACCAAAGACAGGATAAAAATTGGGTAGCTAGAGAGTTATTTGGGATTATTAAGAATCTACAAAGGAAGATGGATGAAAGGTACAAGATACTTGAAGATTTATTTGGGAAGTATCAGGACACTATCTGTTTCTGTTGGTGTAATTAAGTATTCCTAATTACACTTTACTTAAGTTTACTTAGGATAATGCATTTACATATAAGTTGTCTTTGAGACACTTAGGAGTTTGCATTTCTTTTTAGCACATGGTTAGGAGAATCTCCACTTTAGGTGGTCATAGTTGTCTTCTCATACCTCTTTGTGTGTGAGATGCAACTTTAGTGATCTTATCACATTATCATCCTCTCATTATTGCACATGTTGCACATACTTTCATGTACAATGGAGGATGATCCACCTTTGGTGGACATGTGATTCCACCATGTCTAGTTGTGATATTATCAATTGCATATCTTCTAGATATCATGCATTGCCTATATATTAGGCACTCCTACTTTGTAAAAAATCAATCAATCATTCAATCTATTATTCATTATTTGATCATATCATATTTTGTCTCTCTTGTGCTATCCCTTGAGCTTCTAGATCTTGGCATTCATTCTTTGCCTTAAGAAAATTTTTACATGGTATCAGAGCGATATCAAAATTCTTACATGGTATCAGAGCCAAAGGAGTCTTCATTGCATAGCCTATTTTGGAGAGAATTTTATTGCAAGTCAAAATTGGAGCTTGCTGGTGCAAATCAGAGGTTGGCATCACATTGTGGAGGTCCAAAAACCCCTAAATCAAGTTTTCTTTCATCCAAATTGGACATCTAAAGCCAAATCTAGAGCCATTTGAATTTTCAAGTTTCGGCAGCGGCGATTTAGAAAAAATAATTTTAGAGGCAATTTTCAAACAGCGATATCTTAGTCATCCGGATTCCTTTTTTCGAGCAATTGTTTTTGTTTTGAAGTAGAATTTCATGATCTACACAATGGTGTAGGTGATTTCTGATATCTATTTATGATATTTTCTAAAAATTGAAAATCCTAATTTTTACAACTTTAGAGGCTTCGTTCGGGCTCATATGGACACATTTGTAGGTGCTATTTTTTTTTAAAGTACATAATTTTTTGTCTACTTTCTAGATCTGGTATCAATTTGGAAAAATTCTGAGTAGACATAGTACTTTCAGAGTTTGGTCTATTTTGGCCTATTTTTGGCACTTGTAATTTTTTAGATCCTTGAGAGATCTTGTGTCTTATTTTGTTGAGTCTACTATAGCTTCATATTTTCTGTTGTAATTATCAAAATTAGAAGTCCACTTTGGTTCATTTTGGTAAGTGGCAATTGTACATCCACTAGCTATAAAGTGCCAAAATTATTTATTTTGGGGGGGTTCTTTGGCTCATTGCATTTTGGGGGGAGGCATTGATTTTTTGATCTCATTGTTTCATGTGAAGCACATCATGGATGGTTTAATTAAGTTGACAAGAGGAAACTATAAGTAATAGAGTGAATTGGTTCTTTCTCATCTTAGTGAGCATAACCTATTGTCCTATTTGTATGAGTATAGACCTAAAAGTCCTTCTTTCAATTGTGACTCTTACTCAGAAGTTGCTAAGGTTATCTATTTGAATATGGATATGGATGTTATAGATTCCCTTGATGACTATGATAATGAGATAGAAAATATTTCCAATCTTCAGACTGTTCTTTGGGAAATGTATGGAGATCCACATATTCTTCCACTTCCAAAATGTCCAAAACCTCTAGTTGCAGCTCCTTCTCCTCCTATTGAGACTACTTCTACTCTTGCTCCTGATGATGCTTGCATTCACACAGCCATGGGTTCATTCTACATTGAGGGGGGGCTATTTGGTGTCTGTTCCACTTCTTCTATCTTATGGGGGGGATATTTTCCTCACATGAGGTCTTCTCTCTCATCTTCTATTATTGTATTCATCTCTCTTTTTGGGGGAGGGTTTTTCCCATGAGGTTTTCCCTCTTTCTCCACTTTATGAGAGATTGGATTGTTCTTGCATATTGTACATGGGTACCTAACATGGCCTAGTAGCTAGGACCCATCTTACATTGTGAGCTTAAGTACATTTTCCTAAGTTGCACTTAAGGGGAGGTGTTGGTGTAATTGAGTATTCCTAATTACACTTTACTTAAGCTTACTTAGGATAATGCATTTGCATATTAGTTGTCTTTGAGACACTTAGGAGTTTGCATTTCTTTTTAGCACATGGTTAGGAGAATCTCCGCTTTAGGTGGTCATAGTTCTCTTCTCATACCTCTTTGTGTGTGAGATCCACCTTTAGTGATCTTATCACATTATCATCCTCTCATTGTTGCACATACTTTCATGTACAATGGAGGATGACCCACCTTTGGTGGACATGTGATTCCACCATGTCTAGTTGTGATCTTATCACTTGCATGTCTTCTAGATATCATGCATTGCCTATATATTAGGCACTCTTGTTAGGAATAAGGTGTCTCAACCTTGGATAATTCCTATTCTTATTATTTCTTTTGTAAAATGTATTTCTTGCAAATAATGTTGATGTGTTAGTGTCTTGAATTGTGTGTAAGGAGATCATGGCTAAAACGGTTATGACGGATTCCTATGACACGTAAGAGCTATGTTAGGAAGATTCAATGACAGGTGAAGACATGTGGAAAATGATAAATGTGAGTACTGTACACTCTTCCACAATCGTGGGGTTCCTATTTTTTGGGGGTTCCTATTTTCTCGGAGAATGGTAAAACCCTAATACGGTTATCTTTAGGAGTAGCTCTAAAAAGTGAAGCGCATGATATAAGCATTTTTTAGGGTTGTGAAGAGATGTGATGCGAGTGTATTGTTGGAACATTTTATGCTACCGTGATTTGTCTTCAAGGGTTCAAAATCTTCTGAAAGAACTTGCATTGCAACTGTATTGTAAGCTGTAATAGTTTTGATCAATACATTGTGCAGGTTTTGGAGTACTGGGGTTTTTACCGAAAGGTTTCCCCAGGCTATATCATTGTGTCATTCTCTATTTTTCTGTATGCATGGTATGTGGTTGCAATATCTAGTTAACAAATCTGAAATTGTAAGGATTTAAAAGAATTTGCACAATACTTTCCTATAGAGATTAGCGTAGGAAGCTGTTTCCGCACCTGAGTTTCCTTACAAGTGGTATCAGAGCCTGATCAAATTTTGATCCTAGTTGTTGGGTAGGGTTTTTTGAGCTGATCTCAAGTTTTAGTGGGAGTTTTTTTGCAGAGCATTCTGAATCTTATTTGCAGATTGAGATCGCAAGTTCATCATATGGAAGAATGGAGGTGGAGAAATTTAATGGCACTAATTTTGAGTTGTGGAAACTCAAGATGGAATACATGTTGGAAGATCGTGACCTATGGGAAGTCACTTCAAGTGCTACAAGACCAGCAACTATAGCTCAAGTAGATTGGGATATCAAAGACCGTAAAGCTAAGGGTCTCATAAGACTCTGTTTAACCGATGCAGTTCTTCTGAATGTTCTAGATGAGAAAACTGCAAATAGTTTGTGGGAAAGACTTGCGGCCGTGTATTAGGCCAAATCTCTGGTGAACAAGTTGTTCCTGAGGAAGAATTTGTACTCATTATGAATGGAGGAAGGTGGATCCTTAACAGATCATTTAAATACATTTAATCTGTTGGCTGCACAGTTGACATCAGCTAGTGTCAAGTTAGAGGAGGATCATTGCTACACACTTTTGTGTTCTTTACCAGATGCATGGGACCATCTTGTGATGGATCTCGGAAGCACATTAGTCACCTTCAAAATGGATGATGTGGTGTCTTCGCTGCTATCAGAGGAGATGCAGAGAAAGGCTTCTGTTTCAGAAAAAGAAGCCCTTGCTATTCGTGGGAGATCCACTGAAAAAGGGAAGAAGAATGGCAATAAGTCTGACAATAAGAGTAGATCCAAATCCCGTGGGAAGTCAAAGACTTCCAATAAGTCCAAGGCAAAATGTTGGAACTGTGATAAATCTAGGCACTTCTGTAAAGACTGCAAAGAGCCGAAGAAGAAGAAGAAAGGTTCAGATTCAACTTCAGAAAGATCTCAAGAAGATGGTGATGCATTCATCGCAACTTTGGAAGCCCATGCATCTGATGATGTGTGGTTGGTTGACTCGGGTGCATCTTTTCACATGACCTCTCATCGAAACTGGTTCTCAAAATATGAAGAGTTCGATGGTGGAAAGGTGTACTTGGGTGATGATTCTCACCTAAAGATAGTTGGACGTGGAAGGGTCACTATCAAATTCCCCGATGGACGAGTAAAGGGAATCAACAAAGTTATGCACATTCTGGGTTTGGCACGAAACCTATTATCTGTAAGTATGCTGAATGATGTAGGTGTGCAAGTTGTTTTTTCAAAAGAAGGATGCAAGATGATGAGAGGATCGATAGTGCTTGCAAGGGGTACTAGGAGAGGTACCTTATTTCACCTAGATGCATGTATTCCTCTATGTAATAGTTCTTCATCCTCACCATCTAAACAAGCAGTGAAGAATTCTATGGTTATTGGTTCTTATGGTAGTGCAAACACTTTGGAAGGTAAGCTTCCTGCAGAAAAGACAATGTTGTGGCATATGAGATTTGGCCACATTGGTGAAAAGGGTCTCAGAACCCTAAAAAATAAAAATCTCGTTGAGGGGTTAAATGATTGCAATCTCGAGTTTGACTTCTGTGAACACTGTGTCTATGGTAAACAAGATCGTGTTTAGTTTTACTCTAGTTCTCACAAATCTTCTGATGTTTTGGATCTTATTCATTCTGATGTATTTGGTCCTGTAAAAGTTCCTTCAATCTCCAAGTCTGTATTTTTTGTATCTTTCATAGATAATTATAGTAGAAGGACATGGATTTATTTCCTTAAAAGTAAGACACAAGTCTTTAGTCGGTTCAAGGAATTTAAAGCCCTTGTAGAGAATCAGACTAGTAAGAAGATTAAGAGTGTGAGAACTGACAATGGTGGTGAGTTTTGCTCAACAGAGTTTGAACAATTCTATAAAGAACAAGGTATTGAGAGGCATAAGACAACTCCTTATACCCCACAGAAAAATGGAGTTGCGGAGAAAATGAATAGGACACTGATGGAGAAGGCTAGGAGTATGCTTAGTGGAGCTAGTTTAGAACAAAGGTTTTGGGCTGAAGCTGTGGCTACTGCTTGCTATTTGGTTAACAGATCTCCTACATCAGCCCTTGTTGGTAAGACACCCATGGAGGTGTGGTCTGGTAAGAAGCCTTCAATTAGACATCTTCGTGTTTTTGGTTGTGAAGCTTATGCACATGTTCCAAAGGAGAAAAGATCTAAGTTGGAAAACAAAGCTGTTAAATGTATTTTCATCGGATACAATGCTGGTGTGAAAGGATACAAGCTTTGGGATCCTGTGACTAGTAAGGTGTTGTATAGTAGAAATGTTATTTTCAGAGAGCTAACATCTTCTCGTATTGTGCTACAACTAGATGAAAAAGAAAAGGAAAAAGATGTTGTTTAGTTGCCTCCTACCCCTGAGAAGACTGAACAGAGAGACCATGTTGGGCCTGATGATGAGGAGAGCTCTAGTAGCTCTGATAGTTCGGAAGAAGAGGAAGAACAACCTCAACTGCAGCCCTTGAGGAGATCCACGAGAGAAAGAAAGCAACCAGAAAGGTTTGGTTATTCTATGTTAGATTCCAGTTGTGCTTTTGCTTTGATTACTAACACTGATGAGCCTAGATCTGTGAAAGAGGCTTTGGGCATGGAAGATGCAGGTTCCTGGATTGAGGCTATGGATGATGAGATGGCTTCATTGGAGAAAAACAAAACTTGGGACATTGTACCTTTGCGTAAAGGGAGAAAATCTGTTGGCTGTAAATGGGTGTTCAAGAAGAAATTCTGTGTAGATGGCAATGTTGAAAGGTACAAAGCTAGATTGGTTGCAAAGGGGTATTCACAGGTAGAGGGAATAGATTATGGTGAAATATTCTCTCCTGTTGCAAAGTTGACATCCATTAGATTTCTGTTATCTCTTGCTGCATCATATGATTTAGAGATAGAACAGATGGATGTGAAGACAGCTTTCCTTCATGGTGATTTGGAGGAAGAGATTTATATGTCACAGCCTGAGCACTACATTGTTAAAGGTAAAGAATCCTTAGTTTGCAGATTAAAGAAATCTCTATATGGTTTGAAGCGATCTCCTAGGATGTGGTACCTTAAGTTTGATGCCTTTGTGTTGTCAATTGGATTTGTAAGATCGAAATCAGATCATTGTGTTTATTTTAGAGTTGAAAATGATCGCCTTCTTATTGTTGCATTATATGTTGATGATATGTTGTTGTTTGGGAAGGGTAAGGGTATGATTTTTTATTTTAAATCTCAGTTGTCAGCATAGTTTGAGATGAAAGATCTTGGGGCAGCAAGGTACATCTTGGGTATGGAAATCAGTAGAGACAGGTCTAATAGAAAACTTTGGTTGAGTCAGAGTAAGTATGTGAAGTCTTTGTTGGACAGGTTTAGCATGGTAGATTGTAGACCATTATGTGTTCCTATTTCTGTGGGAACAAAGTTATCTGTAGATGATTGTCCAAAATCTCCTATTAAGGTGGAGGACATGAGTAGAGTACCTTATGCTAGTGCAGTTGGTAGTCTTATGTATGCTATGGTCTGTACTAGACCAGACATTGCCCAAGCAATGGGAGTCTTGAGTTGGTTTATGGCTAACCCTGGACGGGTACATTGGGATACAGTTAAGCGAGTATTCAGATATTTAAAGGGTACATCAGATTACTCCATATGTTATCATGGTAACTCTTCTGGATCTCCGCATTCATTTTGTATTCATGGGTTTGTGGATTCAGATTGGGCAGGTGATATTGACAGCAGGAGATCCACCAGTGCTTATGTGTTCACTATGTTTGGTGGTGCCATCAGTTGGATGAGTAAGCGACAACCTGTGGTTGCTTTATCCACTACAGAAACTGAGTACATGGCTGCTACTCATGCTTGTAAGGAAGCCATTTGGCTTAGGAGATTGTGTTGTGATGTTGGTGTTGATGCATAATAGATTACTATTTGGTGTGACAGTCAGAGCGCTATTTGCCTTGCAAAGAATCCAACTTTCCATGCCAGAACAAAGCACATTGATGTGCAGTTTCACTTTGTGAGAGATATGGTGGAAGATGGAAAGGTAAATTTGGGTAAGGTCAATACTATGAAGAATGTTGTAGATGCATTAACAAAACCAGTGAGCACTGAGAAGTTCAGATGGTGTTCGGAGTCTATGGGCCTTTTGGCCTATAGTGGTTAGTTCCTGTTATGTTCTTGTTGCTCTTACAAGGTGTTCAACAAGTGGGAGAATGTTAGGAATAAGGTGTCTCAACCTTGGATAATTCCTATTCTTATTATTTGTTTTGTAAAATGTATTTCTTTGAAATAATGTTGATGTGTCAGCATCTTGAATTGTGTGTAAGGAGATCATGGCTAAAACGGTTATGACGGATTCCTATGACACGTAAGAGCTATGTCAGGAAGATTCAATGACAGGTGAAGACATGTGGAAAATGATAAATGTGAGTACTGTACACTCTTCCCCAATCGAGGGGTTCGAGGCATCGCCCCAGAAATTTTTTGGGGGTTCCTATTTTCTCAGAGAATGGTAAAACCCTAATACGGTTATCTTTAGGAGTAGCCCTAAAAAGTGAAGCGCATGATATAAGCATTTTTTAGGGTTGCGAAGAGATGTGATGCGAGTGTATTGTTGGAACGTTTTATGCTGCCGTGATTTGTCTTCAAGGGTTTGAAATCTTCTGAAAGAACTTGCATTGCAAGTGTATTGTAAGCTGTAATAGTTTTGATCAATACATTATGCAGGTTTTGGAGTGCTGGGGTTTTTACCGAAAGGTTTCCCCAGGGTATATCATTGTGTCATTCTCTATTTTTCTGCATGCATGGTATGTGGTTGCAATATCTAGTTAACAAATCTGAAATTGTAAGGATTTAAAAGAATTTGCACAATACTTTCCTATAGAGATTAGCGTAGGAAGCTGTTTCCGCACCTGAGTTTCCTTACAACTCCTACTTTGTAAAAAATCAATCAATCATTCAATCTATTATTCATTATTTGATCATATCATATTTTGTCTCTCTTGTGCTATCTCTTGAGCTTCTAGATCTTGGCATTCATTCTTTTCCTTAGGCAAATTCTTACATGGTATTGGAGTGATATCAAAATTCTTACAGTTTCATGGTTGAAACTGATTGTGTTTGTTTTGAGGCAATAGAATGGAGGAAGAAATGGTGTTACACTATGGGATATGAGGTAAGTTTTGAGATCTTGGCTATGTAAGTAGAGCATGTACTGGTAGTAGAAGTAGACCCTATTAAGGAGAGATGGGGACCTTATAGAGAGAAGTCAGGAAAGATTAGAGGAGAAAAGGAGAAGGTAACAAGGAAGAGAAAAATTATTAAAATTATGGAGGACATCATTATGAAGGTAGGAATCACTAGGGAATAGTTTAGAAACATAAGAACAAAATGGAGGCATCTTCTAGCATAGCTATTGATGTACCTATCCCTCCTGAGGAAGAGAGAGAAGTAAGTCCTAAAAAAAATATAATTGATCTATCACCCACACAAGAGGAGACATCACAAGAAGTTACGCATGCGAACATTCCTAGGAGATCTACAAGATCTACTAAGAAGAGAAGGCCAAAAGAAAAATAGGTAGAAGTTGAAAATAAGAAG